>CM035423.1:145244336-145464336 GCA_020310875.1 Ceratopteris richardii | reverse complement strand
ATGAAACCGTCAGCTAGTATGTCTATGAACTGGTCTCGATAGTGCGATAGTCTCGATCCCATGTGTGGTGTGTGCCATGTCTGACTAATGTAGAGCTGCCAGAGATCCTGTCTGAGCACAACATTCCTCTCACGACGAGAGAGGTGGATGTGAGGTGAGTCTGGGTCATACTGAAAAGAGAGAGAGAGAGAGAGAGAGAGAGAGAGAGAGAGAGAGAGAGAGAGAGAGAGAGAGAGAGAGAGAGAGAGAGAGAGAGAGAGAGAGAGAGAGAGAGAGAGAGAGAGAGAGAGAGAGAGAGAGAGAGAGAGAGAGAGAGAGAGAGAGAGAGAGAGAGAGAGAGAGAGAGAGAGAGAGAGAGAGAGAGAGAGAGAGAGAGAGAGAGAGAGAGAGAGAGAGAGAGAGAGAGAATCTTCAAGCTGCTGCACACCTTGTTGAAGATGAAGGAATTACAACTCTACCTCTCCAAGTTGAAGGGAACACCTCCACCAACCTTGATCAAGAAGAGCACTCCATGTGCAATGGTGGAAGTGCTAGTAATGCGGTCTTTTTATAGGGAATATTGAATAAAGAAGAATGCAAAGCAAAAACCCTAATTAGGAGTTCCTATTTTTCACGAATCCTAAAATAAGGCATTCACATGGTTTTAATGCGCTACATGGCATGAATATAAGCCATTGGATCTTGTTTTCAATGTTTAAAAGGATGGTGACATGTATCACACTTGTTTTTTGCATTATAAAGTGCTTTTCATACTTAACTCAAAAGTTAGGGTTTTAATTTTGACCATGATTTTGGTGCAAAACTGGCAAGTCTTATATATGCTTGGATAGCTCTCAATGATTACTATCACATTATGTAATAACATTCTTTGTCTTATTTTTTATCGTTTTCAAAAAATGGGAAAGCTTCTTACCGTTCTTGATTTTGCGACGATCAATTTTTATGACTTAAATATGTTGCAATTTGAGCTTCCTATTGGAGGATTTCTCTTTTTCTAACAATGCCCTCCTAACTTGAAACTAGGGGAATATGGGAGGTAGGTATATCTGTTACATGGTGAAGTTAGTATTGTTAAAGGTTTAGATACCTGTTTAGTTTTCATAGATCATGCGAAGTATCCACCAGCACACACAAGGACTTTAGACATGAACACCCTCATAAGACACATCACAAAGAGAACTCACACATTCCCACTCTTCTCAACCAAGTATTACTTGGAAGGATAGAGACAAATATAAGATGACATGTTTATTATAGGATATAGACTCAAACATACTCCTAAGATCATCAAGGTTGGTTAGTATTATGCTCTCATCTACGCTTTTTGTACAAATACACACACAAATCCAAAAAGGTGTTATAATTTCCACCATAAGGTTCTCAGTGTAGAGATAAAATCCCTCCTTGTTCATGTAAGTCTGCCTCCATGGCCATCAAGTTGTTTTGCAAACTTCCAAATATAGTTAAATGATTAACCCCAAGGGGCACCAAAAGATTGACTAATAGGTTGAACATCATTTCACATGTCCACAAGGAAGCAATGTCGTCCAAACAAATCTAATAATCAATAAGATTCCAATAGATATAACCTGTCTGTTGCTGCTATAATAGCTTCAATCTGCCATGTGCTTATTCTTTGTCAGGCCTCCTAGAGTGTATCTCTTCATAATCATATTCAGCCTCTTTGTAAAAATTGATCAGTTGATGATCATTGCTGAATATATAGCTGAGCTCGATTTGCACCTTCCATGAAGATTGGACAAATTCTCTGTGTACTCTAGATTATAGTGCTTTGATACCAATTGTTGATTTTTAGGTCCACAATTGATTTAGAGACAAAGAGAAAATAGGGACAAGATAGAGAATAGAAAACACATGTGAGAGATGAAAAGAGCAAAATTCCCGATATATTCATTACATTCCATCTTGAAGTACATGAAGTTACGTGATAGCATATAAGATATTCAAAAATACAAGCTGTCCATAACTCAATCTCCAAAGCTGTAGATGATCTCCTCCAAAAATAGATAAGCTTTAAGCTGCACCCCACCTTGTTGAAGATGAAGAAAGCATAACTTCATCCCTCCAAGTTGAAGGGAACATCTCCACAAAGCTTGCTCAAGAAGAGCGCTCCATGTATGATGGTACAAATGTCAGTAACATGGTCTTTTTATGGGGAATACTGAATAAAGCAAAAAGCAAAAGTGAAAACCTTAAGAAGATTTTTTTTTTTTTTTTTTTTTTCATTTTTTTTTTGAGTTTTAATGAACCCTAAAATAAAGCACTTGCATGTTTTTTAATGCGTCCCATGGCATGAATACAAGCCATTGAATTTTTTTAAAAAGTTTTAATAGGATGGTTACATGTGTCACAATTGATTTTCACATTATAAAGTGCTTTTCATAGTTAACTCAGAAATTTAGGGTATTAATTGTGACCATGATTTTGGTGCCAAACACACAAGTGTTATATATGCTTGGATAGCTCTCAATGAGTATTATCACATTATCTATTAATTTTTTTGGACCACATTATCTTACCATTTCCCAAAAATGGGAACGTTTCTGGTCATTCTTGATTTTGTGACCATCAATATGACTTAAATCTATTGCAATTTGAGCTCCCTAATGGAAGGTTGCTCTTTTTCTAACAATTGCCTCCTAAGTTGACACTAAAGGAATATGCCATATAGGTATATCTGTTAGATGTTGAAGTTATTATTATTGATGTTTTAGGTACCTGTTCAATTTTCATAAATTATGCTAAGTATCCACCAACACACAAGGACCTTAGACATGAAGAACACTCATAACACATCGCAAAGAGAACTCACATGTCCCCCACTCTTCTGAACCAAGTACTAGGAAGGATAGAGACAAATATAAGATGCCATGTTCTTATAGGATATAAACTCAAACATACTCTTAAGATCATCAAGGTTGGCCAGTCCTTTTCAAATCAATGTTATATGCTCTCATCTACACCTATTGTACAAACAAACACACACACAAATACGAGAACGTGTTATAATTTCCACCATAAGTTTAAAACACCTCCTTGTTTATATAAGTCTTCCTCCACGACCACCTAGATATTTTGTCAATTTCCAATTATGGTCAAGTGCCTAACCCTAAGGAACACTAGAAGGCTGTCTAATAGTTTGAACATCACTACATAGGTACACAAGGAAGCAATGTTTCCTTGTGACAAGCAAAACACTTATTTGGAAGGCCAGAGTACTCAGCCCACTGAAATAAGCCAATCACCAGATAGAAGCGGAAGCTCAATCTTCGATGGCAACGATGCAGGATCAGAAATGAGGATCCGAATAGACGAAAGACCCACATGCTTGGCCACAACTGAGGCGGTCGACTCCGGAATCTCCAAAAAGGTGCCAAGTGATCCACAATTTGAGGTAGCAGAGGAAGATACTCGCGACGAAGGCGAAGAAAGAAAGCCGTCACAGGAAAACCACATGTGTCTAGGGTATAAATGCTGAAGAGGTAGCTGCCGAGGGATCAATGCCGAGGGATCAAACCATGTAGCCATAGATAAACATATGCTCGGGAAGCCCCCACCGCAATCGGAGATAGAGCGATCATTCATGCAGCTTCCTCTGAAGTTTCTAATTCCACGTGATAAAAACTATGACCCAAGGTCTGAATATCAACTGGTCTGAAACATATTTATTTATTAGGGTGGCCAAGTCATTCTAGTCTAAGAATATTCATGCATGCAATTAGAGGACTTGTGCCTGTAGGGATAACACAGGGAAGATTGAGGTTAGCTATAGCAATGCATTATAAAGAACATTGCCGTTGGTAGAAGTTCAGCAAGAATGGTAAACCTTAGACATTTCATATGGCGAACAGGTTCTCACACAATTAGGATTACGAGGGCGCCCACAAATCCTGCTGGCGCAATACTTTTCTTGATTATCATAGCTGGGTGATCCCAATGTTTGTAAATATAAGTAAAGAACCAGGTGAGAGTTGAAATAAGCCATTGAGGGATTATGAGGAAACTTCAGAAGATTTTTGGGTGGGCGCTTGTACCTTTTACGGGAACATGTATGGTTTTTGGTTACTGAATTGTTTGTGATTTATGAAAATAGTGAAAATGCATTTTGATTACAGCTTTCTTATTTATGAGAAGTGACCTTGTCTCTCAAGTGAAACAGAATGAACCCTTTTTTCCTGTATTATGAGAGGTTTAATGAATCTCTGTATCTCTATCCTGCATCCTATATTAAATGCATGTTATAACTTGAGCATTGTGATACTGGACGGAAAGATGGAAACCAAAATCTTTGAGTTTGTAATAAATAACTTTTAGCGCATGCTGAACCTGTTGGAGAATTGTATTATTACTGAAATCTGGTGATCCGAAGTTTCAGAAAAACTTATAAATATTTGTTTTTATTCTGTACTTTATATCTGACTTTGCTGCAGATGGTAGTGGTTGGCATATGCACAGATATCTGTGTGTTAGATTTCGTGGTCACTGCACTCTCTGCCAGAAATCATGGAAGCCTTCCTCCTTTGGAGGAGGTAGTCGTGTATAGTAAAGGCTGTGCGACTTACAACCTACCAGTGGAAGCTGCAAAAGTTGGGGGTGCTCTGGCTCATCCACAGGTAAAACATCTTTGTTTGTTTCGGATGATGCATTGAAGGTCAACTTATGTTCTTCAGAAACCACGGAATTTGCTATAAGACATTCATCGTACTTTCTAGGCTTGTAGATTCACTGGCATCTACAAAATAGGCAACACATGACAAGCTAACTGCATGGATACTATCTTGTTTTGGGTGTGATATCATATATAGCTGCATGTGTTTGCCTATGTTGAGAAAAGCTAAAATCATGAAAAGGGCTAAACTTCTCATTTGGGAAAGTAGAAAATAAGTCTTCTTTACCTTGGGGCTTGATGCTTCTGAAGTCTGCTTATACATACCTCTAGGCAGTTACCTTCATGTTTCAATTGTACTGATAAGTATCAATTCTCTCCCATCCCCTCCCCCCTTTTATTGGACAGGCTATTACCCATTACATGGGTTTGTATATTGCGAAATCAAGAGGAGCATTAATTGCAGATTCTATTACTTTCCCTGAGTATGTTGACATTCATGCTCAAGAAAGCAGGTCCCAGTTGATGCTGCATGCTCTGTGATTGGATTCCGCAAAGATTTTATCTATATATGCAAAACTATGCATGACGGTATATCATTTCGGATGTCCACTCCTGAAGCTCAATCAATGTTACGTGGCAAGAAGTAACCTTGTTTGCTTTGTACCTATATTTCATTTCAAGCATTGATCCTCATTCTTCTTTCTTAAAAAAACTCAGTACTTCGAATGAAACAGGCCCAAGAACCAGAGTTGATACTTTATGTTTGTTGTCTACGTTAAAAATAGCTACATAATTGGGCCTGGAGTATGAAATTTTGTACATGTAAAAAATTCAAGTCACAGTAATGAACAAGACCATTAGATAGTCTGTCCATAATTGCACCTAGTAGGCTATATTATATAAAACACTTTTCTAATGGACCGCCTCACATGAGATACAGCACATGAAATAAATACATGCTGATGCTCAGAAATTCGTAAATGGCACCAGTTGGCACATCTCAATCGTTTATAATCAGGTTTTCCTTGAAAAAAATGCCAGATCTAACATTTTGTAAGGTCCTTATTTAAGTATAAAATATGCCTTCAGATATCAATCTCCTGCTTATTAGCATTTAGCAAAAGGTGGCAAGTTTGTCCCCTCTTTGTGTGAGTGTGTGTGTGTGTCCCTCTCTCTGTTTGGTTGGTGGTTGGTGAGATGAATCTGTGGAAGGCTGGCCTCAATGTGCAACTCTTTTCCTGGTAAATAAACATTGATAGTATGTTGAAGCTTCTGATACCTAAAACAGCTTAGGTTTTGGTGTTAGAATACCATATCTAAACTAGCTTAGGTACAGTATTCAAAATGGCATGAATGTGATCATTGGGAAAACAGCATCACTTCCAAAAATTTCTGTGAAAGACATTCAGTACAGTGTTCGGTTGGTTTCTTATCACAGTTGTTGGACTTCTCAAACAAGTTTTTATTGGACTCTACCATATCAGTAAAAATCACAACATGTGGTTATGAGAGCCTCTGTCAGTCCTCCAAATTACCATGGATGAGACCATGGAGAGAGATAAAAGAGGCTTGGTTGCATCACAACAACATTTGATGGATCATGGAAGTTTCAAAGAGGCATGAATTCTGCATTCCTCCAAACTATCTAGGAAAGTTGGGCAGTTTTCCTCTTACATGGGACATCACATTTAAAATACTGTTTCTTTTGTCATTCACAACTTAGTGTATAAGATTTATGTACCTATGTACCTACCTACATACATACATGCATTATTATTATTATTTTCTTTTGAAAACAAGATGTCAGATTGAATAATGTACAGAGGCTCATGAGATGTCTTGGATTGCCTCAAACGTCCAAGGCCTGCAAGTGGAGGCGCAAGGCGTGCACAAGAGAAAATAGACACGAAAGAGGTCGTTTGCCAAAAGAAAGCTTTTTATATTACTTTCAAGATTGCGTACAACGGACGACAAAGGGTTTGATAAAGGACAATGGCATCCAGGTGCACTAGTGCCCCTTGTAGCTGCGCACAACTTGGTGTGCAGGAACCAAAATAGGTTGGATAGAAATACAAGAAACAAAATAGCCTGGATAGAAATACAGGGGCTGTGACATCCTCCGCTGGCTTGAAGAGCTTGTTGCCCTCAACATGTGGTTTCAGACTTACAAAATTTTGGGATGATACAACTTCGTGTGATACAAAATTTTTGGAATACTACAATGGGCTAAAGGCCTACGTAGGCCTATGGTGTGTGATAAAGTTTTCGGACAAGGGGATGGTCCAGGCCGAAAGTGTTGGCCGGGATCCAATTTGCATCTGCAAGGGGACGTCCATGCCACTTGATGAGGAACTTGGGGCCTTGATGTCCGGGATGCTCTTGCAAAATGAGCTCCGATTCAAATTGGTTCTCTCCCTTTTGAAGCACGGGGACTTGGCGTCCATACTTGGTGTCTAGCTTGAATCGCTCGAGTAGGCTTACATGGAAAGCATTGTGGAACTCCATGTTGTCTAGAAGCTCCGGTTGGTATGTAAGTTGGTTGACCTGCTTAGCTATCTTGTGCGGTCCATAATTGTTATATTATTTTGGTGGGAACCTCTCTTTAGCTGATGTGGCAAGAGTTTCCACATGGCACCATGTAGTGCATTAGCCATATGGGTAGAGAGTCTCAGAGAGAGTCGTGGCAGGAATGGATTGCTGCTCGGCGGTTGGGTGGTGAGCTCGTTGTACATCTCTGTGTTGTTCGCTTGAAGCTGAAGTGGATGATTGGTTAATACTTAATACTGGTATCAGAGCGAGTGATGACGAAAGAGAGGAAATGGGCACAAGAGCTAGAAGCGCGAACTGGAGGCGTCAAGATCTCTCTCCCAGATGAATATTACGCGTCCCTAGCTGTTGCTCCGCATGCATCTCTGTTTCTGATTCTTTTGGTGATGCTTTATCATCAGGCTCCCTGCAGTCATGATCTAACGGAAGAGGCTGCCAAAATTTCTAGTCTCCTTGAAGGGATTCGTGAGGCCGAAGAGGCAGAGGCAGCTGCAGAACTGCAGGGCATGGACTTACTGCTTAAGGATGGACTACTTGAGCCTTACCTTCGTATCCAGCCCTTTTTTTTTTTTTTCCCGCCTGTACCCAGCCAAATAGTAAAGTTCAAAAAGATTGAATATCGTGCAGATGCATTCATCACAGATGAAGGTTATGAGACTGTTTTAACCAAAGCATTAGGACTGTTTGAGCACCTGATGGGGAAAAAGAAGCCTCCACCAGGATCTGGTAAAAGTGTTTTACATTATGTTCTGCTGCCAAGCTGCATGCTGGAGCATCTCTTGAAGATTCGGTCACATACAACAATATACCATTGCAGAACATAGAAATCCACCGCTTGGCTGCAGTAGTGGGTGAAACAAATGATCATATTGCTCTTCTCACAGTAAGGGGGACACTTGAATTCGCCAGAAGATGTCTACTTGCTTTTAACAGTAAAGATTATCGGCTTGAAGCATGTTGCAAACCAAATCGTTGGAAATGCAATGATTCCAAGCATCACAGAAGATGAAACAAATAGATTAACTGCTGCAGAGATGTTTTCAGTTTACTGCGTAGACTTTTTGGAAACAGAAGTAGCAGGCAAAGTTTTGAGGGTCCACTTTCTCTCCAGTAGGCGTTAGAGATTTCTTCCTTGTTGCAGAGATCTGGAAATTCAGAAACCGGAAATATTCGTGTCGATAATACGGGATCTCGCACACCTTTGGACATTTCTATAATCAACAGTGAGGAGAATGATTGGTCAGGTATATTCGAGGACAGGGAAGGGCTTGATCTCTCTATCACGGGTAGAAATCCTGTTGGAGGTAATGATCTGAATATGGATGAGCCTCGTGGTGATACAAATACACCCAGAGCCTTTCAGATTTTGTTGCAGAGAATTCTTTCTGGGAATTTTTAGAATGGATGCAGTGGCTCACCTCCTGCATCCAAAGCTGCCATTGCTGCTATGCGTACGTTCAAAATTGGGTTCCAAAGTTCTGATTCTGGTGTTTTTGATATCCCGCAAGTATTCTTCAGCGAATGTGCAGTTTGTAAAGAGATGTTTAAAGTTGGGGTTGAGGTAAAAGAGATGCCATGCAAGCATTTCTATCACTCAACGTGCATTCTACCATGGCTTGAGCTACACAGTTCCTGTCCACTCTGTCGTGAAGAGATGCCAGCAGAAGAAGGGGATCAGGCATCATCATCAACAATATCAGAAAGCACGGCCAGAGGTACCAGGGTTCGGCCCACTATTGTACTCATCGGAATTTCGAGAACAGGTGTACTCGTGTTCTCCTTCATGGTACTAGGCCATGATAATAGTAATGAGTCAGCAGCTACAGCAACCGAGGAAGTTGAGCAAAATATGCAGATGCGGGGTTCTGTGGATTCTGCAAGCGAAGTTGGTCATGAAGATGGTCAAAGAAGGAGATGGAAGGGTTCTTCGCTATGGATCTACCAAGCATTTAAGTTTAGGATCACTGCAGCAGTTTGTAGCTGCATTTAGCAGTTGCGAGGATATGGGAGCTTCCATGTTACCTGTTGAGGAAGTACATAAGATCTCTAGTTCGTAAAGACAGGGACCAAGTGTTGAAGTTGATTCCAATCGATCATGGCTACTGTTTACTTGATGAATTCGAAGACTGTAGGTTCGAGTGGCTTTATTGGCCTAACACAGCAACCTTATTCTTCTTCAAGATTGAACTACATCAAGTCCCTTGATGCCAAAGAAGAACATCGGTCTTCATGTATGCTTTGGTATTGTCAGACAGCGAACGACCTTCCTCAGCCTTGGACAGCATGCAGAGATATATTTAAAGTGGGGGCAGCCATCGGGAAATCAACATGGCATTGGTATCAGTTTTCTGCATCTAGACCATGCTGCTAAAGAAAGGTGCAGCAGCACTATTAACACTTTTCCCGATTGGCTCAACCATGTCTTGTGGTGAAACTTTGAACACGAAATCAGTGATCGAGCACATCTTAGAGTTCGAGGTTTCATCGAAAAATCATTCCAGGAAGCATTTCTGAACTTTTGATTACCTTTATTTGGCTTCCTTGATAAGTAGATAATGCTTATGCATGTTCATTCGTAGGAATAACTAAAGCATATCTTTATATTTTGTTTATAATGTTTCATGAGAAAGAAGTAAAGGCATGCGAATGAACATGACAGATATATATACTTGTTTGATGGTTTGCAGGAAATGATTGCAGGAAATGTAACGTTATGCAACACAAATTGTGTTGCTAACATTTTACATTTTTGCAGGTTATGGATTCCATGAGTATGAGTTTATGGCGTGCATGCCATGGGCCTGTCAAGCCGTACGTTATTGGGTGGCCTATGTGCCACTGAGCTATTGGTTAATTTTTTTTTTGGGGATTCCATTTCCTGGGGAAATGCTATCAAATTTTTCCACCTCATGGCGTTATATACGCACTTACCTTTAGGTAAGAATGTTATGGCATCGTAACATGCCTTTCTGCAAACATCAATAAGACCTAAGCATGTATTTGATGGACTTAGGACCATCATAGTAGTATACATAAGGCAACTTCTGTAGTAACAAGATCCCTACACATAATCCTTATGGATTTACACCATAGGATTGCTAAGGGAAGGAACTACACCTTCACGATCAGTAATGTGCACAAGCAGTCCTATAGGTTATAGGAAGTTGCATAGAGTTACGGGAGATACAGTTTGATAATCTCCAAGATAGCGAAGATTTATTTATCTTCACAAGAGTCTCACAGTATGATTAGGAGACTGTGGGTACCATGATCAATACCCAAAGAGTGAGTAGTTTCACTCATGCACATCACTTGACCAAGTAGTGAAGCATTTCTACTACACTACAAAGGAAACCAAATAGTTGGGATCACCGAGGTGGATTTCATGAGAGAGCATCGATGGGTGTTTATGTGATTCGAGTGATGATTAGGAAGGCCACATGCATGGCACTATCTCTATGACTCAGAGCATAGATCCCTTAGTCAGAAATAGTTGGGGTACCCAATACATATATGTATATCGGGATCTATAGAGAGGTACTTAGACCTAGTCTTGGTGCCTAAGAACAAGTTGGTTTGGAACAGAAGGGGATATCCATTCACATTGTTGACTAGAACCAAACTAACTAATTCGAGGACATGGGACTCATTTGAGTCCACTCATATGATTTTAGGATATGGGATTCATTAGAGTCCACTTATATATTCCATTACATATATATGGAATATATATTCGGTTTAGTGTAGGTATGATACTGTGAATTGGAAGAAGTTTTCACTGGTATGGGACGGTGGAAATGACTTCCCTTTGAGCACTCTTCTTCTATGGCCAGGGAGAAAAGGACTCATCATTCATGGAGTCATGTCTCACTAGATCAGAGCAGAGCTCTTAGTAGACATCTCCTTAGGATTGGGAGTTATTCTTCATAGTTTAGGGAAGATTTATTCTTCCAGTAGAGAATGTGATAGGTGATTTTATCACCATTGGTATCACATACTGATTATGAGTTTTTTTTATGAAGGATAATTCCATGAGTTTGAGTGGATCGTATAGATCCATGCATAGAGTATGGTTAGCATAGATAGCTCTTTAGTATGGATACACGTGTTTAGGGTATCATGTCATATCATTGTTGACCATTTTAGCAAAGGGCTTTGACCCTTGTTAGGAATTTATTTTCTCCACTCTTCACTACATACACCTTCATTGGTTAGGGGAGATCTGTTCTCCACCTTCATAGGAATATGTATAATGAGGGATTATGCATTATTTATGGAAGAGAGGACTGAATAAATTCATGAGTTTCTCTTTTAAGGAAAGGAGAAAGTGGAATCAGCTGAGAGATCCATGAGAGATCTCACTTTACTTTAGTGGTCTCACTTTAGCTCCTGCTCTTTGAGAGAGAAAGAAGGAAAGGAAAACATGATTTCTTCATAGGAGAAGAATAGAGTATGTTTTCCTTTAGACAGAAGAGGTGTTTGAGAAACATCTCTTACTCTTAATTTCAGAAGGAATTCATTTACTCTACCTTTCAATGTAATTTTCCTCCACATGGGAGTCTCTTCCTCCACTAGTTTTGAAGGAAAACATGGAGAACTTATGTACATGTTCTCAGTTATGAGCAGAGTAAATGGATTCAACAGAATCTCTTTCAAAGGGAAAGAGAAAGTGGAATAGGTTTCACTGCTAAAGCTCTTTTCCTTAGAAGAGACTGAATAGAGAGAGAGAGAGAGTTTTACTTTCTCACTTTTAGGTTGTCTAGCTAGACAAAAGGGGCACTCTTCTATCAAAGACAAGAGGGAGTTCAGATAATCATGATGGTTAGATTGAGTCTCACATGGAGACTCTAGAGAGGAGTAATTATGTTACTCCAGTGATGGTCTTTGACTAGATGAGATGATCTAGTTATTGACAGTAGTTGGACTGGGAGTAGAGTTATGATTCTTCTCTTTAGGGTTTATAGGAGATACGGAGATATCTAACCTATGGAGGTACCAAAGTCTTAGTTGGTGTTACATCATGAGCATGATGTGTAAACATCAGTTAGGAGGATGGGTACTTAGGGATTATCTGAATCTCAAAAGGAATGTTTTTTGCATTTATAGGGCAAACTACAGGGAAGAGAATATTTTAGAGTTTGCACTAGTGCCAATAAATGCTCTTCCATTACAACTTAGTTGAATGGTAAAGGATGACAAACCACAGACTTCTTGGTTGGTCGAATGTAGAGATTTCATTTTACTACCAAGAAATTCTTATGTATGAGCTAGATGATGGAATTGCATAGTCACAAGGTAGTTTAGAGGAAACTATTACTTGTGAGCACACTCAAGGTTAGGAAGACCTGGAGTGTTATGAGGGCAATCTATCATTTAGTCTTAGATGGGTTTGGAGTCACTTGTCATGGGATTTTGTTCTACACTTCAGAGGATTCTGTGGTTTATTATCTCCATTATAGTATGGTCAAGCTTATGAGCTTGGCACTTTGCACTTACTTTTCATATTATTGCTCCATACAGGATATATCATATGGACTCAGGTCATTTTGATGATGTCACTTTTCATAGGAGTGATAATTTGGAATTTAGTGTATATGGGAGATAGTAGGCACCATGCAGATGGTTTCCCACCTTTGAGATGATCTCATATGAGACTTCTTAAGGGGAAGGATATGGGGAAACAACGCACAGAGATGACCATGTACATAGAGTACATGGGATTCAGGGGAGTCCGAGCACTTTCTTCTACCATTATGGACATTTCATACACATTTTCGAGGACGAAAATGTTTTTAAGGGGAAGGAAATGTTATATTATTTTGGTGGGAACCTCTCTTTAGCTGATGTGGCAAGAGTTTCCACATGGCACCATGTAGTGCATTAGCCATATGGGTAGAGAGTCTCAGAGAGAGTCATGGCAGGAATGGACGAGTCTCAGAGAGAGTCGTGGAAGGAATGGACTGCTGCTCGGCGGTTGGGTGGTGAGCTCGTTGTACATCTCTGTGTTGTTCGCTTGAAGCTGAAGCGGAAGATTGGTTAATACTTAAAAATGATGTCGTGTGTGAAGTTGTGAGGTAGATTGATGTTCTTTGAGCTGACAAGCACTAAGTCACTTGTGCTGAAGTCTTGTGTGGGGAACTGTTTGCGGTTAGCGTACTTGGCCATTCGTTCCTTGCTCTTTTGCAAACTAGACTTGGCTTGTTCTAGCTTTGTCTTCCATTGATCGAAGAAGGCCCTACAACCTGGGTCGTTCGTTGATAAGGTGGAGTCATTTGTGCGGGCCAAAGGTGTGATTACCTCCTTACCTGTGGCTAACTTAAAGGGAGTCATCTTTGTGCTCGAATGTATTGATGCATTGGAATGGAACTCTAGAACATCTAAGCATTAGGTCCAATCTTTTTGGTCTGCTTGCACGCAATTTCGGATATAATCTTTGATGGTTTGATTGACCTCCTCCGTTTGCCCATCAGTTTGTGGTTGGTAAGTTGAGGAGAGGGGAGTTGCGTGCCTAGCAATCTAAAGAGTTCTGTCCAGAGTCTGCTAAGAATTCGGCCATCCGGATATGAAACGATGGCGAGTGGAAACCCATGGACCTTGACTATGTGTGTGAAGAACAAGTATGCCACAATCTTTGCACTGAGAGGTGGCTTCGCTGAGATGAAATGGGCCTATTTGGTGTAGTCCACTACTACAAAATTGATTGTGTACCCTTGTGATGGAGGTAACTCTGTGATGAAATCCATGCTTATCATGTCCCAAGGTCTGTTTGGCACTGGCAATGGTTGAAGAAGGCTGGTGGATTTGACTCGGTCCAGGTGCACCAATTGGCATGTTGGGTAAGTTTCCACATAATCCTTGACTTGTGCCTTCATTTTGGGCCAATAAAAATGCCTATATAGTAGGCCTGTAACTATGGTGTGACCTCCATGTTTGGCCACTTTGCAGTCGTGTGCCTTGTAGAGCAACTTCTTTTGCACTTCAAAATCATCTTGGACATAGATTCGGCCTCTCTGATAGAGAATGCCGTCTTGGATTGTGTATCGGTCCATTTGAGCATTGCTTTGAACTTCGTGCATGAATTCTTAGACTCGAGTATCACGCTTCTAAGCAGACTTGATCCGGCCCTTCAGATCCGAGGAAATCGATGATATTGCTTGAACTTCGAGCCTTCTACTTAGAGCATTTGGCATGAAGTCTTGCTTCCGCGGCTTATGAATGATCACTATGTCAAATTCTGTGAGGAAGTCCTACCATCTGGCCTGCTTTGGGCTTAGCTTTGGTTGAGATGCAGAGTACTTGAGCGAGATATTGTGTGTGAAGACCTTGGTATGCTTGTCTTCCAGGTAGCATCTCCACTTCCGTAAATAGTGTACTATGGCCATCATCTCCTTCTCATGCGTACTCCACCTCAACTTAGTTTTTGTGAGTTTATGGAACTCATTGTCATGGACACAAAGGAAACCATCCTGAACCTTAGATTCCATGTCACTTTCTATATCTCATGCTTGGTTTAGAATTTGGAGAATCCAATGCTTCCATCGCATCTGCAATATGCCAAAACCCTAAGATCCACTATCTATTTGCCTGATTGTGACACCCAGAGTTCTTGTTTCGAATTGATGAGATCATCAATTTGTAACCGCCGTTGATGAACCGGCCTTGTAAACCTATATAAGGAGGGGTTGGCCACATATATCCTCAGTCTTGCCAATACGAATTGGGAGCTCAAGGAGTCGTGATCTCCAAGTAAGTACTTTCCAAGTTCTAGTTCCAATTCTAGTCTTGTGCCTTGTTCTAGTCTTGTCTAGTCTAGTTTCTTGGACATCCTGTCGTGAGGGGTTTGCTTAGCTTGATGAAAAGGTGACGGGTAGAGTCTTGTGTCATGAAGTTGTGTGTAGCTCCAATGTCGAGCGTAATTGGAATCTTTGCCCCTTTGATCTTCGACATGATGAAGACTTGGTGCACCACTGGTAAGGAGACTAGGTTGCCTTGGGACTTTTCTCTAGTTGACCTCTCTCTCAAGGAGGTGGATGAGTCTGAGTCTCCACTGTAGATTTCCGTGATCTTTGGCCGGGAGGTGGACACTTCATCACCCGAAGGTCCCTTGGCTGAATGAACTCTTGAGTCTTTTTGATGCTTCCATCATGGTTTCGTAGGGTGGTTCCCTTGGCCGTAGCGGCATATGGGTCGTGGATCCCAACGAGTGTGAGTCGACTTGCTCGGAGAGCTCTGGTGCATTTTTGGGGGTCTTGGGAGGCACACTAACCCTAACCGTAGTGATTCTCGATTGATTTTCAGTAAGATTGATTTTGGTTTGGTGAGCTATTGGCTTCTCATTTGTTTGGTTGACTCTGGTTGTTGAACTTTGATTGCAGATTAGAATATGCATCGTTGAGTCTCTTCGCGATATGTGCTGCCTCCTCCAAGGTGTGGGGTTCTGTTTCTCGACTTCTTTCTGAGAGTAGGGGAGCACCCGTAAAGGAAGCCATGTAAACGCTCCACATCTAACAAATTAGAGATGGGAAGCATGAGTTTTTGATAACGCGAGACGTACAGTTTGATGAACTTTTGCCGGCGGAGGTTACACCACTCATCCCTTGATTGGAAGGCCTCGTTGCGAGGGACAAAGTAGTCAGTGAGGGCCTACTTAAACTGATCCTAGGTTATCCAAGCATGCTTCATGTACTTCATCATGTAACAGGTCGATGCTTCATCGCAAAGGAACTAGCCGGCAATACGCACTTAATTGTTGCGGCCAACACAGAAGATCTAGAGTTAGCTCTCCACTTCATGAATCCATGTGTTGAAGGCGATAGAGTTGCGACCACCTGAGTATTTGTATGGTGGGTTAGGTTTGAAGAGGCCAAAGAAGTCCGGGTCGTCGATATCATCTGTTTGTAGCTGGTTGAGGGGGGAAGGATTGATGGGGTTGGGATTAGGTTGAGGGTTCAGTTGAGGGTCTTGTTGGGGATTCGGTTTTGGGTTATATTGGCTGGTTCATAAGAGTTAATGCATGACTAGGTCAGCTAACCGAGCAAGCGAATCTTCCAGGCAATCTATTCGGTTATTTACATGGTCTTCATTTGGTTGAGTTGGGTTTGATCCAATTTGGGGTTGTTTTCACCTTCTTGGAGGGGGCTTGTGAAGGTCGGCGTTGGCGAGGAGGAGCTTGTTGATCTCAGCATCGAAGGCCTCCCGTTGAGTGCGATGGCATCTTCGTCATTCAGTGACATTATCTTCGTCATTCAGTGACATTGGGGATGTGCTCTGCCCCCGAGTTGATATCGATAGGGCAATCCTCAAAATCGTCGGCCATCATGATCAAGATCGTGACGGTGACAACCGGGTGGAAAACGGTGGTGATGGAGCGTTGGGACGGTGGGAGAGCGCGATGGCAGCAAGGGGCGTGACAACGATGCGAGAGCACATCGATGGAGGGAGAGCATGACGATGACAATCGAGCGCACCCACGATGGAGTTATAGCAACAGTGGAAAAACGGTGTGTTGATGGGGGGGCATGGCGAGGATGGCACGTGGGTGCACCGACCGGGGGGAGGGGGGAGGGCATAACGATGGCGGCACGTGGGCACACCACCGGCGGGATGTAGCGAGGATGACACATGGGTGCACCGACGACGGGGTGTAGTGATGACGGCAACTTGGGGGGGGAGAGAGGGGGGAGGGAGGGTAGCGCCCATGGAGAGGGTGGAAGGGAAGGGAAAAACGTACGCATGACATCAAGAGGACTCACTCAAGATGGGCCCGGGACATTAATTGCACTCCTAGCACTGGTGTGACAGTCCACCCCTCCAAAGGCTTCCCCTATGCTTGTGCTCTGATACCACTTGAGACATTGTGGACAGCTTGAAATGCCCAAGGTCGGCAAGCAGAGGCCCAAGGCGTGCGCAAGAGAAAAGAGGCACGAAAAGCAGGTTGTTTGCCAAAAGAAAGCGTTTTATATTACTTTCAAGATTGCTTTCAACGGATGGCAAAGAGGGCTTGATAAGGGGCAATGACATCGAGGTCCACTACTACTGCTTAGTTGCGCATAATTTTGCACGAAAGGCAAACCATATAGGCACCAAAATAGCCTAGATAGAAATACAGGGGCTTTGACAACTCATACCCTCAAGAAAACAATGTGGACAAGTGTCTCGACAATGCAGAAATTTTGTGATTGTGTAAATCAAACTCGATTGTTTGTAAGATGGGAGGTTTCTGACAGCCTCCATTATGTATTCTCTGAGGGCAAGAGGAGGAATGCACTTGGCGTAAAAGCTTTCATGTTCAAATATGAACATGTTTCTTGATTCGCATATGAGCCATGAAACCCTGCATCAAATTTGTTCTGTCAACCAAGTGATATTAGCCTCTCCGTGCTTAGCAAGACACAACATAATGTGGGAAGATGAAATGGAAAGTAATTATGGTCTCAAGCACATGGTAATATCATCCCACCAACATTTGATATGTCTAAAATTTATGAATGCATGCCTCGAAGTCTTATTTGCATCTCCATACTGTGGACATGAGAACCACATGTTACATGAAGCATTTTACAAAAAACCAACCCTCGGTGCAAACAGGTAGTCTCCATGAAAAGGCTTTGTGATGAAGCAGCATAGTTTTTTTTCCATACGAGAGTGCGTGTGTGATTCCACCAACACAACCACTTGGAAAGGCTTTGTGATGAAGCGGCATAGTTTTTTTTCCATACGAGAGTGCGTGTGTGATTCCACCAACAAAGTCTTCATGAAAAGGCTTTGTGATGAAGCGGCATAGTTTTTTTTCCATACGAGAGTGCGTGTGTGATTCCACCAACACAACCACTTGGAATGAGACCAATCAGTTACACTTAGTACTGTAATCCACAAAGGTAATGAGAACATTATAATATTGAGCAATGGAAGGTCTGTCCATTGTTTAACCTTCCCCAACATCCGATCATTATGTCTGCAATCTGATGCCACCTGAATTGGGAGCTGTATGTTAATATAGTGTTCTTTAATGTGTGACTAAAGTGTCTATAAGCTGGCCCAACGTTGAGCATGCATCTTTTGCATGGAAAAGGCATCCAATGTCACTCATTATCAATATATTGGCCCAATTTTGTAATCTGTTTATTATGTAGATAACGGGTGTCAGTTCCAAGAGACAGAGCTAAATGTGGTTTTGATAGAAAGGGCCAGTAAGTAGACTCATAATGGTAAAAAAATTCTCGAGTCTCGAGGATATCTGTCCCATGTAGGGAACATCCTTTTCCAAGTGCATGGAAGTGCAGATACAATCCTTGACTTGTTTTTTAAAGGCACCTGTGTGAAAGTCCTTGTCTATAAATCTACATCCCAGGTTTCTTTGCATTTCACTTCTCCATTTTGCAGGAAATGTTTTATGAGTGCAGCCCATGGTTGATTGGAAGTAACAGGACACCATGGACACCTAACCAACAACTCAAAAGTTTGTTTTCCCCATAGGAAACGCATGAGGAACATAACGAATAGCCTCATGCTTGCATTTGTGCATTCCAATAATGTCATGTATGATGTAATACATAATGTAAGGCTGCAAAAGAGTCTGAATAATTGTGACTCTGAAGTGCAGTGGCCATTCAGATGGTTTCCATTTGTATAGCTTTGTAAAGACTATCTAAAGTACCCGCTTTGTTTGTTGCTTATAAGAAGATATCCATTCCTGATGCGTATCCTTTTGAAAATATTTTGGCTTGCATCCTCTATCCTCTCCATGGAAAATCATTGTAGTCACATAAGTTTATGTCTCTCAATTTGGATTTTTTGGAGATTAATAGATAACCCAAAAGTTGGAGTGTAATGATCAAGCAACATCAAACAGGTAAATAAGTTACTTGTAATGCTGTAAAGGAATAGCAATGTGTCATGAGTGAAACCTGTCTCGACCATTATGTGGTCATTCAATGTGATTGAATGAACCACACCTTCCCTCAATTGGACTTCCAGCATACAATATAGTGCGTGTGTTGCAAGTTTGGAGAGAAACTAAGTGGGCATCTGTAGATAGGTGATTAAGTATTAAGATAGGCTGAGAGGAAGTGCAGTATGCTCTCCCATGGACTAGAACAAGACTAGGTAGAGCAGCATATTTGTCACCTTTACTCTTAAATGATTTATACAAAACCCTAATTCATACAGATATCAATACTGACTCTTATACTTGTAAAAAAAAGCCATACAGAAGACATACAAGTTGAGACAACTGGTGGGTGAGACAAGCATAAGGAAAATCCAATTCACACTTCTCTACAATGTTACATCAAGAATGATTCACAAGTGGTGCTTCATAGTACATGCTTGTGCCAACTCTAGGTTTTTCCCTCAATGATAAGCTCTAGTTGTCCTCCTTGACTAGTGCCAACTGGTTTCCACACACGAGACAGGCACCTCTCTTGCACGCCAAGTTCCTTAAGCCTAACACTTCTAAGTTCTCTCTTGTAGTGCATGCTTACTACACAATACTTGTGATCCTTTCTCGACTCGCATAACCTTCTTATGCAGGTGAATTCTGGTGATTCTGTGGAGATGGCGTTCTCCCAAATCATATCTGAGAGATTGGAGAGAAGATATGGTGGGAGGTCAGTGGGCAGTCACCTTGCCGTAGGAAGACAATCACTTTCACAAAGCGTGAGTTGATGAGTGAATCCTCTTGCTTTGGTCAAAGATATCATTTGTTGCAGTTGTTTGGAAAAGCAGTCAACATAGTTAGCTTGAGCAATGGTCCAAGTGGAGATCCTCATGTCCCTTGAGTGGTGGTCCTCAGGGTGGTTCTCTAGTTTAGTAGGTGATGGTTCTCCAGTGGTCATTAGTTCACTGGTCCACTCATATCTTGGCCAGGATCTAACCATATCTTGGCCAGGATCTAACCATATCTTGCCCGTGCCCTTGTCCCCTTCTTGCTTATGTCCTAGCTAGCTACCAAGTTTAGTTGCTTTGTTCCAAAAAAGATTTGTGCTCTACAGGTTGCTCATCACTAATGGATTCTCCGTCTCGGGGAGGATAGACAATCACAGCAAAGAAAAATGAATTAAAATCTTGCCTTTTCTTTAAAAGGAAGTTTTTATAGCAAGGGAAAAGAAATCTATGAAAAGAGCATCCTCTTTTAAATGGATAGAACGATACATCAAATATATAGTCAAAGTGGATACAAAATTTTTGGGCCGGATTCTATGTCGTGCTTCATGCCTAAGGTTGTTGTAGGATAGATAAATGTAGTATGCCAAAACATGCATGTGCAACATTATTTTAAGTGCAGAAGTTCTAGCTACAAAGCAGTTTATGGATCTGTTGCAAGCTCCTTTCCTGCCAATCGGCTACTCGTGGTAACTTCATGTTTCGTCGGCAGGTTCGTCCTTCAAGAAGAGCTATTGCACTGGCTTGTATTTATTCCTCTAAAAATCACGTTAGTTGCACGATGCGTCACATTCGTGATAAGACTCTTTGAAGCTATGCTATAACTCCTGTATGCGTGATTCCGTAGTGTCTGAGTTTTGAAGTTGAACGTGAAGAGTTTCCATTTCCCTCTCGTAATTTGCAATAGCGAACAAACTCAAGAATCAAAATATAATGTAATTTTGATGGCACTCATAGATATCGATGGTGGATTTTTGGTCTTCTTCAGGGTGATTGATGAAATACAAATGCAGCATCTTTGTTATCTCGATCTCGGATTTGAATTTCAATCCCAGGGGGAATAGCACGATGGATATTGAGCTTAAAGCATTCCATATGTTTGAGAGGGTTGATTTGTCCTCTTGTAAGCCGATGTGACGAGGTTGCCATAGTACCTTCACAACTTGGGGTGGAAGTATTAGGAGGGTGGGAAGAGCTGCTCGACTGGATGAATGTCATAGGTGGAGGTGGATATGGGAATGTCTGTTGGGTTGGGGACATAGAAAAGAGCTAGTAGGCTGATAGAGTATAGGGTGTTGGTGCACGTGAAGTAAGATGTGCAACAGTTGTATGCAAAGATTGTGCGCCATGTAAAGATGAAATGTCTGCAATTTTGCCAATCGGATTGAAGATAGAAAAGGCCTCTGATAGGATAGATGAAGGCGTAACATAGGTGGGGAAGGGACTCCGGGGATGGTAGTCAATGCAGAGGAGAAAGATGGGTTGGAGGAAGCCATGTGCTCTAGGAGAAGAGGCAGCATAGCAAGGAAAGTAATGGCCCGAGAACACCCCAGTTATGTGGCGAGGTGAAGGTTGAAGTATAGAAGGTGGCGGAGGGGTGGTGGTGGCATGGATGATGGAGGAAGTGGGTATCGAACCCACTTCAACATTTTGACCTTTGCATACCAAAACTCTAAAGGAGAGTGTCACTCATTTATCATCTGTATCTAGCGTAAATGCGACCGGATGCACTTCTGCCTAGTCCATGATGAATTTGTGTAGAAATATTGCGAGTCGAGTAAGAAGAGGGTGTGTGCTCGTAGTATGGTGTTCTCGTAATCGTTTATCCATAGCATGACTGGTGTGTTGTAGAGCTTGAATGTCTAGGCATGCTTACTAGTATGTTGTCTGAATCGTTTTTTTTTCTTCCTTTTTTTCGTTTCGTCAAGGATGACAAAAATGAATTATGGTAGGGATATGATCGGGCATGGATAAAACAATACAATGGTTCACACACCTTAAAATCAGTGAAAGCGACACTATGCCACAACAAAATGAAATTTGATGGATTGGAATTTCTTGGTACTTGTGGTTCGACATGATGTATTGAGAAGGTACCCATTGGTTATGATGTATCACCTTTGCTTGTACTTGAAAACATTTTGCATTTTTGTGGATCCTTAATATGGGTAGATCCCATGGCTAAAGCAAGTAAGTCAATTGTAATGCATCCATTAGGTAGATTCAAAAACTTGGTGATCAATGTAAGCAATTTGGTCCTCATTCTTGACCAATCTCCTTCAATGCTAGCAACATTCTTTAGGTAAATCTTGAAGTTCCATGTTCTCGATCTCTATTTGGAAGAATAGAGAGGTAAGGGGATCTCCACTGATGTATCCATCCTCAAAGTAATGTCACCAATGACATTTACTCATAGTTTGTGGATGAGTTATGATGGCTGAGCTGAACTTTTGTTTCCAACTACACGTGCTACTTGAAAATTTTGACCTATTTGAAGGAGTTTCTTGTGCGTTGTAAGAGGAAGCAATAGAATCATAGTGTGAGATGGTGTCGTGTGACTAACCAGAGGGGGTTGGAATGGTTACTTTGTAATTGTAGTATGGTGTTATTCTTTGTTAGGGTCTTCATCTCCATTGTGTTCTTCTTTTGCACTAACATTTTGCCCCCTCCTTCTTGGCTACTAATATTATCATTATTAGAAGTAACTTTTTGGGTGATCTTACTTCCTTCGCTATTGTGGCTATCATCGGATGGATTCCATGTTTCCTTCAGAACATATTTTGGGGATTCGTGGACAAGAAGGAGTTTGAGGGTTTGTAGGAGAAAAAGGAGATGATGGAAATGGAATAACCTTGAAAACTTGAATGACTAAATACTCCTGGAAGCTTGAATGTTGATTACGTTGAAGCAATTACAATGGCTAAATACAATCCAAGTCAATGACTAAATACAACTTCGGAGAATATTCAATTACAAAAGACCAATTATCTCAAGTCTTCTGGCAGCGACCTCTTCTGCACCAGTCCTTCACTTGCTTTATGCTTCCCTTGTCCACACCTTGCACTAAGCTTCCACCAAGCTGAGGAATGGATACTTTCGCGGCGCGCACACACCACAGACCTTGGGACTCTTGGATTCTAACTCCGCCTTCTCTGCACACCTTCTTCTTTGCTTTCTTGCGCTCTTCCCTTCTACTTCTAAGTGTCGTCGCACATTGGGGGCTCTTCCTTCCCTTTCTTTCTTCCTCTGAACCTCTCCACTCTTCACTATCAATGTGTATTGAGAATAGCCTTTGCCTTTCTTTTTGAATGCCCGGTCCCGTGACCTCTAACTGCCATGGACTCTTGGGCTTCCTTTGATGTCCCAAGATTCTCTTTTTAGGTGGCGGCCAACGAATTGCTCCTTTGTCCTGTAGTGACTTTAGACAAAAGAAAAGTTTTGATTGGGTGGCCTTATTCCCACATGTGCATACCCGCCGCTTCACGTACCTTTACCTTTTCCCTTTTTAATTCGTCACTGTTGTACCCAAGAGGGGTTCACCTGGACCCTTCATATTACTTTAAAAACACCCTTTGACCTTAAGGGAATTCAAAAAATACTTCTGCAATCTAATTAAAAGTCTTCATTTTATGCCAATTGAAGGTGCACTACCCGTGCACTTTGACCCTTGATTTTAACTTTGATCGGTTTCGACCTTGCCAGGGCTCAACAGATGCCCACCACCTAAAGGACTCTCCGACCCGGAGAGACCACAACAACGTGATACAAGAACAGATAAAGAACAAATTTGAACAGTTGTAAAAACAGAGAAGAGCCGAACCCAAGGAGTGCTTTTATTGATTTAACTAAAGAAAATGAGAAGCAATATCCAATGATGATTGAATCCTGATTTGAACATAATCAGGGGGATGATATAGTTATTGGGAAGCTAGAACGAAAGCTGAAGCCATTTAATTTATTGAATTGTGGCCAGCAAATTATTAAAACTGGGAGTGAGATTAGTGAGAAGGTGGTTGAGGTGAAGATGGTAGGGGAACAGAAGCTTGCTCTATAAGATGTTGGACAGAACTAAGGCAATTGCGAAGATGGTCCCTTTCGCGCTTTATACGCCGACACGCAGCATTATCACATAAACCTAATTGAAAACGATTTTGAAGATCTTCTAAAGTCTGAAGCGCAGAGTCCGCAATGTCTCGATACCTATCTCTCTCCTCCTGTAGTAAGCGGGCGGATGCAGTGAGACATTGCCACTTGGATGTGGCCATGCGATTGATGTTGTCTATAGTCGAAATATATTGCTGATGAATGCTAGCGGCCGCCGAGATTGAATCCAGGGACAACTTCGAAGCATCAGCACTGCCCTGAGCAATGTTACTGGCTTCGCGAAGTAAGAGGAAAAAGGATGGTTCAGACGGGGAATCATTTGGAGGAGCAGGTGCTACAGGCGGCTGGGGAGAAGCTGTTGGAGTGTTAGAGTGACGATGTTTGGAATGAATATTTGATGGAGGGTTTTGGGATGGTGGGGCGTCACTTGTAGTTGGAAAATGGGAAACAGGAGGACGTGGGGGAGTAGAGGTAGGGTGTTGCGGGTTAAGTTGGGTTTGAATGAGTGGGCGGAACGAGGGTGATGAAGAAGAGCCATGCGGGTGAACAGGATCAGGAGTATGAATGATGGAAGGAGCAGGAGACGTGGTGAGTATAGGGGAAGAAGAAGGTGGATGAAGGGGAGGGATATCATGAGGTGCGGAGGGCTGGGTTGAAGCGCATGTTGAGCCAGTGAAGAGTGTAGGGGAGGGTGGAGGCCGGGATATGGAAGGTATAGTGGGATCTTTAAGCTGGTTGCTAACAGGGAGATGAGGGGATTGGGATATAGCGGAAGGATTAGCCAATTGCGCAGGGATTTGATGTACCCAAGCCAGGAGTGGAGCAGAATAGATGTTAAAGGCACGAGATCGGCGAGGGATAGCTTCACGAAGTCTCCGGGATCGCACGCTCAATGAACTATAGAGGAGGGCGGCGTAAGGGTAGGGGCGGCTAGTTAGGAAGCAGTAAAGGGGGTCTGCAATGCGAATGTCTGAAAGTGGAAGCGGAGAGGTGGGGCTCCTAAGTAAAAAGAAAAAGATGAAGGAGTTTAGAATGGATTGCATGCGGATAGAAAAACGTGCATTATCTTCAAAACGTTCTTTACAAAAAGCAATTGTTTCCGAGGGAGACACTCCAGAATATAGGAGTGGAGGGCTATCGAAGTTGATGAGGGAGGATCCTATACTGGCGGCAATGTCAGAGATGTGAAGAGTGCCGGAGCGAAAATTGGGGAACAACCGAAGAGCTTCATAGACATCAGTAAGGTTGGAGGGTTCCTGCAACAGAACGTTCGCCAAGCCTAAAAGACCTGCATACCGAAGATTTTCGACCGAAAAAAGATTGCGGAGGTCAATTGGGGGGAGAGATAAGTGAATACGAATGTGGAGATTTAAATCAGTTGGGAGAAAAAGGCGCATATAATCGTCGGAAGGTGAATCAGGTAGCGAGATATGGGAAGCAGAAAGAGAGGGAGAAGGTGAAGGGGGTCGAGGGAGTGAAGGCGGAGAATAAGCGTCGGTGGAGTCGGAGCGAACGGAGTAAGTAGGAATATTGATAAGCGGAGGATGAAGAGCGGAAGTCGAGGCGTCGGCTAGGGGATAATGGGAGTCGGTAGATGTAGGAATCGGTGGGGTAAGTGAGACGGGCAATGTCGGGACCGGGTAGACCTGGGTGGTAAGGGATTGGGTATGCGACGGATGAGTAGACTTTGAAGGAGGGTAAATAGGATCAGTGGTGGGGAGCGAGGAAGGCGTGAAGTGCGAAGGAACGTCCTGCGAGGGAGGATCAGCCATAGATGAACTCTGAGAAGTCCGAACACGATAAATTGGAAGTCCTGAACGGGTGAGAAGTCCGAACACGGTTGAGAAGTCCGAACACGAAAAATCTGAGGTTCTGGATAGCTGGAATGATATTTGATGGAGGTGATGTGTGGGAATGGATTGTGGATAGTTGTGGAGGAAGAGCCGCGAGGAATCGTAGTTGGGTCGTAGTTGGAGTCGTGGAGGTTGAGGAGGGTGCGGGGAGGGAAAAGGGTGGAGGGGTAGTCGGAGGGAGAGGTGGAGGGCCGGGGGCTTTCGGTTATGGATGGAGGGGCGGAGGGGTAGACGGAGGGAGAGGTTGAGGGGGGGGCTTGTGGATATTGATGGAGGGGTGGAGGGGGTAGTCGAGGGAGAGATGGAGGGGCGGTGAGGGCGCTGCAAGGTGATGGAGGAATGGGGTGGGAGGGGTTGCGAAGGAAAAGTAGGGGGATGCTTGCGGGTTAGGAATGGAGTAGGGAAGAGGGTATGCAGGGGAAGAGGGTGGGGCGGAGGGCGCGAGGAAGGCGGAGGGAGGGGGGGTTTGCGGAGGAGGGGGGGTTAGGGATGGATTGCGGGGCGGGGCGCGGCGGCGGAGGGGGATGGAGTGCGGAGGAGGGCGGAGGAGGGAGGAATGTGGAGGGCGGAGGGTGCGCGGGCGGGCGGGAGAAGGAGGCGGGGCGGAAGGAGCGGCGGGCGAGGTGGTTATGGGAAAGTAGGAGGGGCGGTGGCAGCGGCGAGCGGGATAGGTGGGCGGGTATGCGGGCGGCGGAGGAGTGTAGGGTTGGGCGGAGGAGGGAGGGTTAGGGAGGGAAGGTGGCGGATGAGGAAGGGTTAGGGAGGGTTTGCGGGGCGGAGGGCGCGACGACCGAGCGGGAGAGGTGGGCGGGTATGCGGGCGGCGGAGGAGGAGTGCAGAGGAGGGCGGAGGAAGGCTGTGGGCAGGACTGAGCGGCTGTTGGCGGGGCTTTTGGGGTGATTCGTGCGGAGGCCTGCGGAACACGGCGGGGCGGAGGGCGGTGGTTTAACGGGGGGGGGGCGGTGGGGCGGAGGAGGGCGAAGGAAGGCTGCGGGCGGGACTGAGCGGCTGTTGGCGGGGGCTTTTGGGGGGATTCTTGCGGAGGCCTGCGGAACACGGCGGGGCAGAGGGGCGGAGGCCTGCGGAACACGGCGGGGCGGAGGGCGGGTAGGGCTATGGTTGAGCGCAGGCGGGGGTTGGTTGAGGCATTCCTTGCGGGGGAGGGGAGGTGGTGAGGGTAGGGAGTTGGGGAGGAGGTGGTGTTGGTGCGGCAGGCCTGCGAGAGTGGCGGAGGGCGGGATGGCGGGGTTGCAAGGGGGGCGGCAGGGGCTGGCTGGATGGCGGGGAGGGGTGGGGTGCTTGGGGGGTCGGAGGGGATTGGTGAGCGGAAGAGGGCGGAGGAGGGAGGTATGTGCGGGTGGAGGAGAGTAATTGGATAAGGCGGGGGGGTGTGTGTGTGCGGGGGGTGGCGGGGAATAGTGCGGGGAGTGGCGGGGGGAAAATTGGGCGGGCTGCGGATGCGGGAGGAGAGGAGCGGGGGCGGAGCTGCGGGCAGGGAGGAGGGCGGGGGTTATGGCGGAGGGGGCGGGAGGCTAAGCTGAGGAGGCGGGGGGCTTATGGCGGAGGGGGGCGGGGTTAGGACTACGGGGAATAGTGCGGGGGGTGGCGGGGGAAAATTGGGCTGGGTGAGGACTGGGTGGGGTGCGGGGGACAGCGGGGGAGGAGGCGGGAAGGATGGCGGGGTCTAGGCGGGAGGGTTATTGAGGAGGGTGGCGGAGAGGAATTGGATGCAGAGGTGAGGATGGAGGGAGGGCGGAGGAGGGGGATCGCGGAGAGGAAGAGAGGGTGGTGGAGAAGGGTGGGGTGCTTGAGGGTTGGAGGGGATGGGTGAGCGGGAGAGGGCCGAGGAGGGAGGTATGTGCGGGGGTCGGAGAGGGGTGGTTGAGGGCGGTTCCTAGCGGAGGTGGGGAGTGCCTGCGGGGCTTGGGGGGAGCGGTGGGCGGGTGAAGAGGGATTGGTGGCGGAGGGGAGGATGGAGGGAGGGCGGAGGGGGTGGAAGGAGAGGGTTGGTGGAGAGGTTGATGGCGGAGGAGGAGGGTGGCGGAGAGGAATAGAGGGTGATGGAGAAGGGTGGGTTGCTTGAGGGTTGGCGGGGATTGGTGAGCGGGAGAGGGCGGAGGAGGGGGTATGTGCGGGTGGGGTGCGGGTATTGGGTGGTTTGAGGGAGACCGCCCGGTGGAGGAGGGAAGTAAGCGTATGGCGGAGGGGGTTGAAGGCTGTCGTGGAGGCACAGCAGGACCTCGCAATCGATGGCAATCGATGGGGTTGAAGGAGAGGTACTGTGTGGAGGCGCAGAGGTCTCAGAAAGGATGATAATTGTACTGATGCTGAGGGGCTCAAGAATGAAGGAGAAAACACGGCGGAGGAGAGGGGGTTGGAGGAGGGGGTGTGTTGGGGGCGGGTAAGGGCGGAGGAGGGGGTGCCTGCGGGATGGAGGAGGGGGTGGTAGTGGGCGGCAAGGGCGGAGGCGGGGGATCACCTGCGGGGTGGAGGAGGGGGTGGTTGTGGGCGGGCAAGGGCGGAGGCGGGGGGAGAGAGGGGGTTTTGGTGGTTGTGGGAGGGCTGCGGAGGGGGTGGTTGTGGGCGGGCAAGGGCGGAGGCGGGGAAGAGAGGGGGGTTGATGGCGCCTGCGGAGGGCTGCGGAGGGGGTGGGTGTGGGCGGCAAGGGCGGAGGCGGGGTGAAAGAGGGGGTTTGGTGGTTGTGGGCGGCAAGTGCGGAGGAGGGTTGCGGAGGGGTTTGTGTTGTCGGTCAAGGGCGGAGGCGGGTGTGAGAGAGGGTGGGCAAGGGCGGAGGAGGGTGTGAGAGAGGGCGGGCAAGGCTGAGGAGGGGGGAACGCCTGCGGGATGGAGCAAGGGTGGAGGCGGTGGGCGCCGGCGGAGGGCTGCGGAGGGGGTGGGTGTGGGCGGGCAGGTGCGGAGGCGGGGGGCGCCGGCGGAGGGCTACGGAGGGGGTGGGTGTGGGCGGGCAAGTGCGGAGGCGGGGGGGGCGCCGACGGAGGGTTGCAAAGGGGGTGGGTGTGGGCGGGCAAGTGCGGAGGTGGGGGGGCGCCGGCGGAGGGTTGCGGAGGGGGTGGTTGTGGGCGGGTAAGGGCGGAGGAAGGAGGAGGGTGGTGGTTTGGGGGCGCCCGACGTTGGAGGAAGGTGGAACTTAAGGAGGGGGTGGGTTGTGGGTGATCAAGGGTGGAGGAGGGTGGAGGGGGGTGGCCGCTTTCGTGGTGGAGGAGGGGGTGGGATGAGGAGGGTGAAAGGTGGTGGGCGGGCGAGGGTGGAGGAGGGTGGAGAGGGGTGGCCGCCTTCGGGGTGGAGGAGAGGGGTGGGATGAGGAGGGTGGAGGGTGGGGGCGGGCGAGGGTGTGGAGGGTGGATGTGGGCGTAGAGGTCTCAAGAAGAGACCATCATTCTTCCTTGTTCATTTGTGTGCGAACTTGGAACTTCGATCTTTCTGAGTCATATACAGCTGAAAATGATGATGATAACCGTACTGATGCTGAGGGGATCAAGAATGAAGGAGAAAGTACATTATATAGCAAGGAGGAATGAAAGAGTACCTCACAGGAATGGATGGTTCAACCCAAAAGAGAGCTCAAAAGAGAGGAGATACAAGTTCTACTCTCATCCACCCAAAAGATAAACAAAAGAAAGGGAAGGATTGAAAGTTATTGTGCAGTAGTAAGGACCATAAAAAAAAATGGCGCCTAATTTATTTAACAATGAAGTTTCTTGATTTTAGTGATGAAACAACAAAAAAATGGCGCCCTCAAAACGAAAAATGCGTGAGCATTTTGTTGGTGAATTGTATTTATTAAAGCAATCCAAAACACTTATGAAACAAAAGAAATGAAAATGCAATGTTTATGACTTTTGGTGGTAACCCTTGAGTCTGGAGATGTTTACCAAGGGTAGGGTGTCGCCATCCAGTGTTTCCAATTGCACAGCACCCCATTGCAATATTTTCAGAACTCGAAAAGGTCCTTCCCAATGAGGGATCCATTTTCCTTTTGTAGTCGTATGAGGGTTAGGTTTATGGAGAAGAACTAACATGCCTGCTTCAATGTTGTTTTTCCACAGATGTCGATCATGTGCCTCCTTCCGTTTCATCTGAGTCTCTATCAATTGTTTGGTCGCTAGTAGACGAATCTCCTCCACTTTATATAGTGCTCCTAGCCTCTGAAAGACATCACAATCCTTCTTTCCCTGCATGAATGCTATCTTAGGCGATCCATGTAAAAATTCAAAGGGCTCGATAGGTAATATGCCATAGACCAATTGGAATGGGGAATATCCAGTGGCCTCTTTGTAGGCTAACCTGTATGCCCAAAGTGTACCTAGGTACGCAATGCCCCATGAAGTGGGTTGCAACATACACTCCTTTCTTAACATTGCAATTAAAACCTTATTTGTGGACTCAACCTGTCCATTTGCTCGTGGATAGTAAGCACAAGAGGTCCTATGAAGAATTCTATACCTGTTGAAGATTTCTTGCAGGACTTTATTGACAAAATGGATAGCTTGATCAGTACAAATTTCAAGTGGACAACCAAACCTGCAAATGATGTTACTATAAATGAAATCAGCAACAGTTTGGGCAGTGCAATCGGAGGAGGCAATAGCTTCAGCCCACTTTGTTGCATAATCTATAGCTATCAGGAGATATTTTTCTCTTTTTGGAAAAGCGGGAGGGTAGATGGGCCCTACAAAATCTAGCCCCCACTTCTCAAATGGTTGCCAGGAGGTGGAAATAACCAAGGGGTTATGTCTCTGCTTTGTTGGCTTAGGTCCACACCTCTGGCAAATGTCACATGCCTTTCCCCATTCATCTGCATCCCTAAATAGTGTAGGCCACCATAGACCCGCATCCAGTATCCTCTGACTCATAATATGTCCTGGGAGGTGCCCACCACCTGTACCTTCATGTGCAGAGTGAAGGACTTCCCTCACTTCTTCTTCTTCCAAACACTTCCTGAACTGGTCATCTTTGCCCTGTCTGTACAATTTATCTTCGATGAAGGTATATGGTCTACTCTTGATTAGCAGGCTCTTCTTTTGTATAGCACTAGCCTTTTTTGGATACAATCCACTTTTAATGAAATTTTTAATGTCGTAATATCAACCTTGAGCTTTTACAGCAAACAGATGAGCATCTGGAAAGTTATCATTGATTCCACTAGATTGATTCATCATATTTATTCTGGATAGGTGATCCACCATAACATTGTCTTTCCCTGGTTTATGGACTATAGAAAAATCAAACTCTTGGAACAACAATAACCACCTCCATATTCTACCGGTAGCCTGGGGTTTGTTGAGTAGGTATTTTAGTGGTTGGTGATCTGATATAATAATAAATTTTACCCCCAGTAAGTAATGACGGATATTTTGGATAGCAAAGACCATTGCTAGGGCTTCCCTTTCAGTAGTACTGTAATTCCTCTCAGCCTTGGTCAAGATTCTACTTGCATATTGAATTGGCCTGTCCACTTTAAATTCTTCACTGGGTTGGGTCAAAACTGCCCCTACTGCATATGCACTGGCATCGACATGTATATGAAAGATTTTTGACCACTCAGGTGTGACCAAGATAGGAGCACACACCAACCTTGATCGTAATGTCTGATATGCCTTTTCCTCCTCTTCTTCCCATTTGAAAGGTACTTCCTTACCTGTAAGTCTAGTCAGAGGTCTAGCTATCTCTGCATACATTTTTATAAACCTTCTATGATAACCGGTATGCCCCAAGAAACTCTGGATCTCTTTAGGAGATTTAGGTTTAGGTAACTTTAATATAGAAAGAATTTTGTCAAGATCTGGGGCCATACCTTTAGCCGACACCACATGTCCTAAAAGGGTTCCTTCTGTCACAAGGAAATGACATTTATTTGGATTGAGCTTTAACTTAGTTTCTCTGCATCTTTGGAAAATATTATGCAGCTGCCTCAAGTGCTGGTCCAAACAATCTAGATGAGTTTCCTTGTGAGATCCTGAAAACGAAGAGAAGTCATCCATGAAGATTCTAAGTGATTCCAGCAATAGGGGGTCAAAAATGAGATTGACCGTTCTGTTAAAGGTGGCTGGAGCATTTCTGAGCCCAAATGGCATTTTTACATACACATATGTTCCCCAAGGTGTGATAAAAGCAGTCTTTTCACGATCCACCGGATGTATTGATATTTGATTATAGCCACTGAATCCATCCATAAAACTATATAATGCATGCCCAGCCACTTCTTCAATGACCTGTTCTGCAAAAGGCATAGGGAACCCATCTGGAATGGTCACCTTGTTGAGAGCTCTAAAGTCAACACAAATTCTGATTTTATTAGTATTCTTCTTCGGTACTATAACCATAGGTGAGAGCCACTCTGAGTGTTCCAGAGGAATGATGATTCCTGCAGCCTCCATCTTTTGGATTTCCACATAGACGGCTTCGGCATACTTTGGATTAAGTCTATAACTCCTTCCTCTGATGGGTCTGGCTCCATCAACCAGAGGGATTCTATGCTCTCCATAAGATGCAGGCACTCCTTCTAAATCTTTATAATGCCAGGCAAAAACATCTGCATACTGGGTCAAGAATGATTTTACCTTTTCCAGGAGCTCTGGGTGGCTCCACAACCAAGTGGCCGCTAGAACTGGTTGATTATTGTTTTGAGTGCCTAAGTGTATTTCTTGGACCGGATTTCTTGTTACCATATTATCTCCGTGTGCATCTGCTTCCTTGTCTTCTTCTACTAGCTTTTCGTGCATTGCTTCATAAGCAGGTGTATTTTGGACTTCGATGTGTTCCTCCTTGTCCTGCATCCATCCTGCAGGGATTTCTTGAATTGGGAAAGAACATTCAACCTCAGAATTTTTTACCTTGTTTTTAGCTTTAGAAACTTCGTTATCTGTGGTTGACACATCCTCCTCCAATTTGTATTTGAGGGGTATCTTCCTGCCCCTTCTGTGGTCAGTGATGGGCTCTCCCAATCCATCAACCTGGACCTTTTCCTTGTCTTCATCATAATCTTCAGTCGTGCCAGGATTATCAAGAAAAATTCCAAAACAAGAGGAAGAGTTGCCTGCTTGGAGCCAACTTAGAATATCCTCTTCTTCCTCAAAATCTATTTGGGGTTGATCCTCCGCTTCTGTTTCCATGCAAATGCTCACTGTTTACATCATACTAGTGTTTCCTTGATTGTCTGGGCCTTCTTCTAAATGAATTTGTGTCAGCTCCTGCCCTTTCTTTTGTACCCACATAGTGTCCTTACCCCAATCATGAATGACACTGGCATGCCTCAGCCAAGGTCTTCCAATTAAGAGAGGAAATCCTCCTTCAACCTGGGGCAACCTTAAAACCACAAAATCCAGAATGAATAGATTACCTTGTACTTCAAGTGGAACTTTTGGGATTACCCCCAAGGGCCTTACTTTGCTCTGAGCTGCCAACGTAACCGTGAAATTTGCAGGTCTTGAAGGGTGGAGTCCAATCTTTTTCATGGTATGTTCAGGCATCAAGTTAATACCAGAACCACCATCTACAATAACACCTTGAAATTCATGACCCTTGATTGATATTGTAAGCCGAGGACTTTTATAATCCGTAAGGGGTGCTTCCCCCCTAATTATCCCTTTATGTAAAATAGCAGTCTTGGCCACTAAGCTTGTAGTAGAAGCCTCATCAATTATCTGCAATAATTCTGACCTGAATTTCCCATCCATCTTTATTAATTCAAAAATACTAACCTCCTTCTTCATTGACTTGAGTAGTTTTGAAGCCTCTGACTCTTTAAGAGAGTGAGCTTCATTTGCTTTGCCAAACTCTTCTTGAGCCCTGTTGAAGGCATGCCCAATGGCATCACTGGTGCCTATGAGATATTCCTTTTGGTTTGTGTCTGCACTTGTGGTGGCTTTGTCTTCAAATGCAACTCTGTCTTTGTTCAATTCCTTAATTATCGATTCTTGATTTTCTACCACTTTTGCCGTTCCCTTGCTTCTTGTCTGTACTGCAAAAGATTCGAGTTCTTCTAACTGTACCACTCTGGTAGATGGTGAGGGTTCATCGACCTGAGGTAATTTTTCCTCCTTGTATACAGAGATCAATTGGAGATGGGGTCCGGAAGTAGAAGCTTGATTCTTAGGACATCCGTTGGTATAATGGTCCCTGGCTTCTGGACAGTTCCTGCAAGGAGGTGCATTTTCTGGGAGAGTGCACCTAGATTGGTAGTGCCCGCATTCTCCACATCTGAAGCAAATAATTGGCCTTCTAGGCCCATTTGCAAAGTTAGTTCTCGGTCTAGGATTATAGTTGATACCTTGGTTTGCTGCTGCTGCCATTACATTTGTTGGTGGCAAGATTCCTCCTTGTGTCCAATATGTCGTTGTCGGCATTCCCCTTACTTGGCATTCATGGGCCTCATGCCCAATCTTCTTGCATAATTGACAAGTCACATTTAGCAGAGGACATTCACTTACTATGTGCCCTTGCTTGCTGCACATGGAGCACCAGAGTCCGTTCTTAATGCCGCCTCCTTTGAGTTCTTGCAACTCGTGTCTCAACTGAGCTAGTTCTTCTGCTTGGGCTTCCTCTTCCTTTTGGAGCTTGAGGGCTTCAATCTCTTTTCTTAGCTGAGCTACAGTAGTCTCCTCCTCTGTGTAGGGCTTATTCCTTTTCAAGCCCTCCAGTTCCCTTCTTACCTGGATCACTGGGTCCTCCAGTTCTGTACCATATGATGGTTGGGAAGAAGTTGCACCATACTGGTGCCTTATCTGTTCCAAGCGTGTGGCCATATTGATGAACTCCTCAACAGAGGCCGTAGGTAGCACTAACTCTTTTATTTTGCATTGGGTGACCACAGGTAGGGGTTTGGCTAACCACTTCTTGACAAAGAAGTCGTGTGGTGGATCCGGTAGTTTAGCCATTAGTGCTTTGGCCCTGGTCACAAACTCTGGGAACTTTTCTCCTTGACCCAATTTCAAGTTTTCCAACTCTTCTATAATGATCTCCGCCGTGTTGCCATGCTCAAACTGATTTTTGAAAGCCTCTTTCATCAAATCCCAAGAGGTAAAGTGATTTTCAGCAAATTGGCTAAACCACTTGTCTGCCAGACCTTCCAATGTGGCAGGGAAGAGTATCAAGAAAGCATCTTCCCTACCCATTAGACCTCTAGTCTTGCATAATGCAAGAAATCTTCGAATGTGCTCATCTGGGTCCTCATGGGCTAAACCTCTGAAGGATGGAAATTTTATGTTTAATATGGAGAGTAAGGTTTCTAGATCTACCTGTCCTGCCATGCTTCCTACAGATGAATTTGATGAAATTGGACTCGATGATCCTCTGACCGTCTTTCTTCTTGTCTTCTTGCACTTGACCCTCAATGTTTGTGACCGGGTCGATGAGCTGTTCATAGTCCACTTTAAAATGAGACACTTGATAAAAGTATGTACCTGAAATATTGCTCTCCAATGGCAGTATATATTCTCCTATGCTCAAATCTCCTTGGATGTCCCACCGGGCGTGCCAAATTTGTTGGGGATTCGTGGACAAGGAGTTTGAGGGTTTGTAGGAGAAAAAGGAGATGATGGAAATGGAATAACCTTGAAAACTTGAATGACTAAATACTCCTGGAAGCTTGAATGTTGATTACGTTGAAGCAATTACAATGGCTAAATACAATCCAAGTCAATGACTAAATACAACTTCGGAGAATATTCAATTACAAAAGACCAATTATCTCAAGTCTTCTGGCAGCGACCTCTTCTGCACCAGTCCTTCACTTGCTTTACGCTTCCCTTGTGCACACCTTGCACTAAGCTTCCACCAAGCTGAGGAATGGATACTTTCGCGGTGCGCACACACCACAGACCTTGGGACTCTTGGATTCTAACTCCGCCTTCTCTGCACACCTTCTTCTTTGCTTTCTTGCACTCTTCCCTTCTACTTCTAAGTGTCGTCGCACATTGGGGGCTCTTCCTTCCCTTTCTTGCTTCCTCTGAAGCTCTCCACTCTTCACTATCAATGTGTATTGAGAATAGCCTTTGCCTTTCTTTTTGAATGCCCGGTCCCGTGACCTCTAACTGCCATGGACTCTTGGGCTTCCTTTGATGTCCCAAGATTCTCTTTTTAGGTGGCGGCCAACGAATTGCTCCTTTGTCCTGTAGTGACTTTAGACAAAAGAAAAGTTTTGATTGGGTGGCCTTATTCCCACATGTGCATACCCGCCGCTTCACGTACCTTTACCTTTTCCCTTTTTAATTCGTCACTGTTGTACCCAAGAGGGGTTCACCTGGACCCTCCATATTACCTTAAAAACACACTTTGACCTTAAGGGAATTCAAAAAATACTTCTGCAACCTAATTAAAAGTCTTCATTTTATGCCAATTAAAGGTGCACTACCCGTGCACTTTGACCCTTGATTTTAACTTTGATCGGTTTCGACCTTGCCAGGGCTCAACACATATCGTTGAGAGTATCTTCTATGGAGGAGTAGTGGGTTCCCATGGAGTGGTAGATGTAGGATAGGAGTGTGGGCCAACCCACTTGTATAGGATCTTTTTTCGTCCTCTCTTTTCAGAATGGTCAGGGTGATAGAGTAAAACTTTTGAGGGGATCTGTACTTTTCTTTGCCACAAATGGAATTTTTGTGCTTGCTTTCTTTTGGTTTGAATCGATTTGAAATGTGCATATGTGTTTCTTCTCTTCTTCTCCAAAACTTGCATCCTTATAAAATGAGAATTAAGAAGAGTGAATTGGCTTTTTTCTCTAAGGCTTCACATTCAAGGTGCTTTGAAGATGAGTTCAAATGGTGTTATTTCTTACAATATTACTAGAGTATTCCTGACTAAGCTATGCCCATGAGGTGGGTAATAATATGCATGTTTTTTGTAGCAGTTTTATGAGGGCCTTATTGGTGCTTTTAACCTATCCATTATCCCTGAGATAAAATGCACACAACTTCCTATGAAAGATCTTATACTTTATTAAAAATGGTGGTCACAAGTCTATTGTGAAATATGTACCTTGATCTATGATGATTCGTGAGGGGCATTGAAAGAGGAAAAACATCAAGCTAACATAGGAAGGAATCCACAATATCTAGAGTGCAAGCTTTTGAGGCTCTAGCCTCCACCCACTTGTTAGCATAATCAATAGCAATTAGCATGTACCATGCATGACTAGGCTTGATAGGAGGATAGATGGGTCCCATGAAATCCAAGCCTCAATGTTCAAAGGGTTGCCATGCCATTCAAAAGTAGAGGGGTTGATTTTGTTGCTTTTGTGGTTTGCTAGCACACCTTTGGAAGACATCATAATCCTTGGCATAGTTAGTTGAATCATAAACTAAATAGGGCCACCATAAGCTATCCGAGAGCTTCCTCACTGACATAATGTAGCTTGCCGAATGTCTCCTTGCTACCCTTCCATTTCCGTTTTGAAATCCTCGTTTCTTTCATGTGGTAAAAACTTGCAAAGAATGACAATCAAGTACCTTATTTGTACATAATGTTTTGGATCATCGAGATTTACTTGACTTTCATCAACATTATTCACTTTTCTGTTGGGTTCTTAGACTAGAAGAAGACAAGGTAGAGCAACTTATTTATCACCATTAGTTCTCACACAATAAAATCCTAATACAAAACCCTAACTCATATAGAATCAATACTCGCTCATATAGAGATCATATTAAAGTCAATAATTCACAACGGGCGTTTCAAAGTACATGTTGGTGCTAATTTTAGGCTTCTCCCTCTATGACAAGCACTAGTCTTCCTCCTTGAAAAAAAACAGTTGGTTTCCATATATAGACGAAAACCTCTTGCACACCAAGTTCCTTAAGCCTAACACTTCCCTTAAGCATAATGCTATAAATTTCTCCCTTGTAGTGCTCACTTGCTACACAACATTTGTGACGATTTCTTGACGAGCCTATGCCACCTTATATAGGTGAATTCTTATGATCCTATGAAGTTGGACTCGTCCCAATGAATATAAGAGATATTGCAGAGGAGATATGGTGGCATGCTCCATTGCCTTGGTCAATGGGAAATTACCTTCTTGTAGGTAGGCGATTACTTTGTATCAGAAAGAGAAGATGAAGGTTGAGGTGCTGAAGGATGTGATCGAAATGGTAGAATGGAGGAGGTGGATGTCAAACCCACTATGACCATGCCCTAAAAGAGAGAGAGAGAGAGAGAGAGAGAGAGAGAGAGAGAGAGAGAGAGAGAGAGAGAGAGAGAGAGAGAGAGAGAGAGAGAGAGAGAGAGAGAGAGAGAGAGAGAGAGAGGCTAATGCGACATCTATGTATCGAGTAACATGTGCAATGATCCACTTCTACCTAGCCTATGATGAATTTTGTGTAGGAGTATTGTGAGTAGAGGAAGGAGAGCATGTGCATCATGATGTGGTGTTCTCATAATTGTTTGACCCACAATGTAAATGGTGCACTATGGAGCTTGAATATTTGCACATGCTTATTAGTGTGCTATCTAAATCTTTCTTTTTTTGTTCTACTAACAATTAGAGTAATAATTAGTGCTAGGGATATGGTAGGGCATGTATTAAATAATACAATGGTTCACACAACTTAAAATCAATGAAGGGTATAGTGTCCCACAACAAAAATGAATTGGAGTGATTGCAATTTCTTAGCAATGTATGGTTCAACATGATGGATAGACCCCATGGCCAAGGAACGTAAGTCAACCATAACTGAAAGTTGGTGATCAAGCTAAGTAACTATGTTTGGATTTTTGAACAATTCTCAGCAATGCCAGGTACATTTTCTCAAGTCAAAGCCAAGAATCCCCTTCTTTTGAACTATATCTAAGAGAATAAATAGGTAAGTCCATATGGAAAAATGGGAGGAGAGATATGCTTCTAACTTTGGAAGTTCATCAAAATAATGGTCCATAGAGACTTCCCTTAACTTTGTGGCTAGGAGGATTACGAACTCCAAACCCTCCCCCCCACCCCTTTGAAGCACCATACATTTTTTACTATAGAGAACAAAAATCTCAAAATCAAGTAGCTCTTGCAGGAAAAAGGATGGAAAAATCAGTTACCTCATTAGTTCTTCATAGTCCACTTGAGGGCACCCTTGTGGAAGGACCAACATGCATCTTGGCCTCCTTTGTATCTCTTTTTTCTTGTACTTCCTCTTTTGTTAATATACTTTACATTTTTCTTGAAAAACCTTGAGTTGAAAATACTTCCCTATTCATAAGGTTGTTGATAAGTTTGTCTGATGGCCTACCTATTGTACAAGCAATCTTGAGCCATATGGTTCATGTATTTTCTCTCAATAGCGCAATATGGAGCATTCAGTTCTCTCACATTCTAGTTTTACATTGGGCATACATTAGCCATGTGGTGCCCTCTACAAGTATAACATCACTTCAAGGAGGCGACCCTTGGTGTTTTTCTATTTTGAACTCCTAGCTTCTTGGCAACCTACTTAGCTAGCTCATCTATCAAAGTGTAGGGTTTAGAAGTATGATTAATAGAACTGTCAGAATCCTTATAGATTTTGAACAATCCTAACTCCTCACCCAAATTTTCTTCTATGTCAATACACATTCTCAAGCATTGACCTAGTGTGATTGGCTCCTTGAGATATACTATAATCTAATTTTCTCGCTTAAAATTCCATCTAAAAATAGGGCAACTTGTTTTGCTTGTGTAGGTTATTCACGTGTGGGATATCTTTCCACGTATCGTTTAAATCTACCTCTGGTTAGCCGAAGTGTTTCTTTGTATGTCTGCTTGAAGCTGTGGATCAAGGATGATGTGTTATGCTTGATGTCACTCTTGGAAAATTCTATGATGAATGCTACTAGTGGTTGACCTATATTTCGATAGTTGCAACTGTTTAATGGTTGAAACCAAGCTAAGGCAGAACCCTTGAGGGTCAAACAAAATTCCTTGAACTGGGTGAGAAAGTCCTTGACCTGTTTAGCTCTTAACACTTGTTTGAACTTGGCCACATGATCATAAAAATTTCCTAACCCATCAAAGTAGTTTTTCATTATCTTGAACACTTGGGAGGGTCTAAGGGTTCTTGTTGAACAGGTGTGTGAACTAAAATAGCAAGTTTTTGAACCTTGGATTATTTTCTACCTATCTATTTTGATCCTATCATTAGTGGATCATCTTGCAAACTACATATATGATTATTTGTGTCCATTTGCAAGCTAAAGAGGCACACTTCACTCTCCATTCATCATTAACAACAAGTGTGAAGCAGGAATTAGCTACACCACTTCATCTCTTGTGATTATCCACCATCTCCTCCAATAGTGGTATCAGAGCAAGCACAATCAAGATGGGAGATGGATTTCCATCCTTTATTGACAAATTGGATAGGAAAAACTACTCAACATGGTCACCAAGGATGCAAGAATACCTTCAAGGTAGAAGTCTATTTGGATACATCTCAGAAGATGAAGAGATGCCAATCTTCAGGAGCAAGCATCAACCAACAAAGGAAGAGCAAGAGAGATTGACCACATGGTGTGCAAAGGATGCTCTTGCCAGGTCTTACTTACTAAACTCAATTTCTGATTTCTTATTACCACATGTTAGAAATTGCAAGACCTCCCGAGAGACTTGGGAAGTGCTTTCATCATATTTCTCCTCAAACACAAGAGCTAGGAAGAATCAATTGTGGATGAAGTTCACAACCCTAAAGAAACAACCAAAGCAAGGAGTGGCTTATTATGTAACCAAAATGAAAGATGTGGCTGACCAACTTGCAAGCATTGGAGAGGAGATAGAAGAAGAACACATTGTGAGGTAGATCATTAATGGAATAAGGGCTAATGACAAGTGGGAGTCCTTCACCACAACAATGGATCTCTATATGGATATGCAAATACCTAATCTCAACACCTTAATGTGACAACTCTTCACCCACGAGACAAAGCTCAATAGAAATCGTGACAAGTCAAGAGGTAACCAATCTTCTACCTTTTATACAGATAAGAATAAAGCTAAGGATAAAGGTAATAAAAGTGAAGAAGAGGCTAGTACCTCTCAAACTAATTATGTCGGAAGAGGAAGAGGTGCTAGAGGAAAGGGCATAGGAGGAAAGCAAGGTAGGGGGAGACCCTACAACAACTCACCATGCAACATTTCTGGTCTCAACAACCACACTATAGAAGAATGGTAGAAAAATACAGGGAACCAAAGGGGAAGAGGTTTCCATAGGGAAAGCTATGGGCAATCTAGAAGCAGGTACAAAAATGGTGGAGGCAATTACAACCATAACTACAATCAAGGGTACAACAACAACAATTATCAAGGAGGCTTTAGAGGAAGAAGGCACTATAACAACAATAACTAGAAGATCAAGAAGACTCTCTACTCATCATGAACATGACATCCAAGCAAGGTAAAGATGATGCACATCTTTTCTACATTGATTCAGGTTGTTCCAATCACGTTGCTCGAAATGTAGCTCTAGTATCTGATCTTGAAGAACCCAAAGGAAAGAATGAGGTACAAACAGGTGATGATACTAAACATTCCGTTAAGCAAATTGGAAATGTCAAAACATCAGATGGTAGTATGAAACTTTTGAGCAAAGTTTTGTATGTGCCTACTGTAACCAAAAACCTAATTAGTGTTGGGTAGATTGTTGAGAAAGGGTTACAAGTCAGATTCACTAAGCATGGAGCATATGTGGAAGACCCCCAACAAGGCTTCAGAAGAATTGTCAAAGGTGAGAACTCAGGTAGATTGTTTACATTTGAAATTGAAGACACAAGGAACATAGCACTATTCACTTATAGAGATCAAACCTTATCTGAGTTGGAAATATGGCACAAAAGGCTAGGGCACATAGGAGAAAGAACTCTGAAACAAATTTGTAGGGATCAAAGTGTGCTTGACATTCCCAATGTGACCAAGCAGCACATGGTATACAAATGTGGAGCGTGCCAATTTGGCAAAGCTCACAGGCAACCATTCAATAGGAAAGGATACATCCATGAAGACTATTTGGAGCTTGTACACACTGATGTGTGGGGCCCTAACAAAGGTCCATCCATCTCAGGTTCAAGGTGCTATGTTTCATTTATTGATGATTACAATAGGTGGACAATTCTCTATTTCATGAAGCATAAGGATGAGGTATTTACATGTTTCAAGAAGTACTTGGCACTAGTTGAAAACCGAAGGAGCTTGAAAAGGATCAGGTCTGATGGAGGTGCTGAGTATTTTTCACATGAGTTTGATCTATTTCTATAGAACAGAGGCATAAAGAGGGAAGTAACAACCAGGTATACTCCTAAATTAAATGGAGTGGCAGACAGAAGAAATAGGTTAATTGTTGAAGCTGCTAGGTCTATGTTAAATGAGAAAAAATTACCTAATTATTTATGGGCAGATGCTGTCTCCACAACCACCTACTTGGTCAATAGGCTTCCATCCAAATCATTGGATGGTATGACACCATATAAAGCATGGAATGGCAGGAGACCCTCATTGGATCCTTGCAAAATATTTGGGTGCATTGCCTATGCACACATCCCATCACAAATTAGAGGGAAGCTTGACCCTAAGGTTGAGAAATGTATATTTATTGGGTATGCTCAGAATCAAAAGGTATATAGACTATACAGTCCCACTAACAAGGCATTCATAGTTAGTAGGGATGTAGTATTTGATGAGAATAATTCATGGTTTGAAGATGATTGCAAGAAAGTCAAGTTACCATATGATTTGGAAAATTATTTTCCAAACCTCACTCAAGAAGATCAACACTTAGCAAAAGACATCAACTCAGAGGATGAAGAGCAGATTGATCTCAAAGCTTGGAAGTCAAGAGGCAAGTCCAAACTCGAGCAATTAGAAGATCTATCCGAGTCTTCCAATCAAGCATGAAGGAGATCACAAAGAGAAAGTAAGAAGCCCATAAGGTATGGATATGATACATCTTTAGTCAGAAAACACTTTGTGTACATAACTAAGGACTCTATGGCAGAATAGCCTTTTTCATTTGAAGAGGCTAGGAAAAAGAAAGAATGGATAGAAGCCATGAAGGAAGAGATGGAAGCATTGCAGGAAAATTAGACTTGGGATCTAATTCCCAAGAGGCAAGATATGAAGGTAATTAGTTCAAGGTGGATATACAAAATAAAAAAGAACTTTGATGGCTCTATAAACAGGTACAAGGCAAGGTTAGTAGCAAAAGGATTTGCCCAAACACATGGAGTAGAATATGAAGAAACATTTCACCTGTGGCAAAGATGCCAACAATTAGGGTATTGGTAAGTCTTGCTGCTTCTAAAAATTGGAATTTATATCAGTTAGATGTCAAGAATGCATTCTTAAATGGATGGATATCAGAAGAAGTGTGTATGGCACAACCACCAGGGTTTGAAGATAAAGAAAAAGCAGGTTATGTATGCAAGCTTAGAAAGGCACTCTGGTCTCAAGCAAGCTCCTAGAGCTTGGAACCATAGGTTTGTTACCTATTTGTAGGACCAAGGCTTTGTGGCAAGCAAGGCAGAATCTTCTTTATTTGTTAAGAAGGACCAATCAAAAGTTATTTACTTGTGTGTCTATGTAGATGACATCATTATTACAGGGAATGAATCTGATGGTATCAAGCAGGTCAAGGCCCAATTAATAAAGGAATTCAAAATCAGTGATCTAGGTTTATTAACCTACTTCCTTGGCTTAGAGCTTGTGTATACAGATTCAGGTATATTCATCACACAAAGGAAGTACATACATGATATGTTGGTAAAGTTTAAGATGGAGAACACTAAATTTGCAGGAATCCCTATGGAGCTCAATCATAAGCTAAGTTCACATGACAGTGAACTACTTGATGATGTTACAAGTTATCAACAACTTGTGGGTAATCTTAATTATGCTACTTTAACAAGGGTAGACATTGCCTATGTAGTAAGTACATTGAGTCAGTTTATGCATGCACCAAGGAAGCCTCATATGGAAGCTATAAAGAGGGTGCTTAAGTATCTAAAGGGTACAATGAATGGGGGGTTGTTCTATCTCTTCACTTCTGACATACATATAAAGATGTATTCTGATGCAGATTGGGATGGCTCCAAGGATGATAGCAGGAGTACTTTAGGTTACCTATCTTTTGAAGATTCAAAGATCATATCTTGGCTATGTGGCTTATGAAATTATATGCAGATTTCGAAAACATTCCTACACTCAAATTATCTTTGGAGATAACACTAGTTCACTTCATTTGGCTGCTAATCCTGTATACCATGCAAAAACTAAGCACATTGAAGTGCACTATCATTATGTAAGGGAGAAATTGCTTAGCAAACAATGTGAAGATATACTCACCAAGGCATTGGATGGAACAAAGATGAACATGTTCAAATTGATGATTGGTTTGCAAGAAATTATGGAGCAATGAAGACCAAGCATGTTAGGCTTGAGGGGGAGCTATTGGTGCAATTAAGCCCAAGCCTACATACTTGATCATCTCACTTATGCTTGAGTTATTGGCATAACCCTTGGAAGGCATCATATGTTCAACCTCTTGTAAATTCACTTCACATTTACTTTTGTAAAAGTGGAATATAACCACGAGGATTTAGGAAGCACAAAATCACATATCTGTTGATATATTTAGGTAGTGATGTGTGTGAACACTCTAGGACCGCCGGGGCACTTTTTTCCCTCTTTAGGAGGTTTTTTTCCCCCCGGCTTGTATATATGCCTATTGCCTTAATGGGCTACTTATCTTTGTACATTCTCTAGTAATACATTCAGTATTGTGTGTTTGTGCTCCAAGCTTCTTCTTCTTACTTGTGCTGTTTGCGTGCTTTCGCAGACGTCTATCTCCAACAATTGGTATCAGAGCAGGCCGTCGCTTCTTCTAGGGTGCCGTCGACACTCCTTCGTTTGTAGTCTCAGATTCACACGAAATTTGGTGAGCATACACTTACCACATTGTATCAAGCTAGGAATGAGGCTCGTGTTGCTTACCTCCGAAAACAGTTGGAGAGTGAGCACATGAATGAAGGTGATTCTATGGATAGTTTTCTTACAAAGATCAAAAGACCTGAAGGAACAATTGATTTCTGCTGATGAGGTTATACCAGATAGCTCACTTGTGCAGACCGTTCTGAATGGTCTTCCTGATTCATATCAGAGTTTTGCCTCTACTCTTCGGTTGATGATGAAAGGCAATCCGAATGCCTTGTCATTTGAGGAATTAGTCTCTGTTCTGTTGCAGGAAGATCAGTCCAGGCAGAACAGGTCCATTATGCGTGTTGCAGATCAAGCTTTCCTGGCGAGTCAGAAGGGCAAAGGAAAATGGAGCTCTTCTACTAGTAAGCAGAAATCTGCAAATGCTGCACAATCGAAGAACCAGGATAAAGATGAGAAGAAATCAGAAAAGCATAAATTGTTCTACAAGTACTGTAAAGGAAATGATCATATTATAAAGAACTGTCCAAAACTAGCTGCTAAAGAGGCAAAGAAGAAAGAGGCTGGAATGGTTGTTGCAGAGGCCTCTACACCAAAAACAGAGTCTGCAAATCTTGTGCAGGAAGAAGAATGGGCGTTTACTACTGTCTGCAATTTTGACCCATCTTCTCATGATGAGTGCATGTCTGTAGTAGACTCAGATGTTTGGTACTTTGACAGTGGGGCAACCAAACATATTACCTCGCAGCGCAGTTTCTTCTCTTCACTCGAGCCTACCCCTACAGGGAATACTGTCACATGCGCCAATAACTCCTCTTATCCTGTTATGGGAGTTGGTAAAATCATTCTTACTACTGCTGATGGTAGTTCTTTCACTTTGTCAGATGCTTTATTTGTGCCAGGGATCAAAAAGAACCTGTTATCAGTTTCTGCATTAGCCAAGATTGGCTTGGTTGTGAAATTCGTTGATGACAGGTGTACAGTCCATGATCTCTCAAATGGCGATGTGATTATTGCTTCTGGCATTTTATGTCGTGGGCTGTATAAGCTCATAGACTATGAAAGATCTGTGAATGATTCGGCATGTGCAGTTCATGATTCTCAGGCTATGTCAGATGCAAAGCTTTGGCCAGTGTACAGTGCCGTATACACCTCAACAGAATGGAGTTGCTGAACGAAAGAACAGGTCACTCATGGAGATGGCGAGGTGCATGGTCAAAAGTCAGGCTTTACCACATAGTTTCTGGCTTGAGGCTATCATGTGTGCAGCATATGTACTGAACAGGTGTCCCACTAAAGCGTTGCAGTCTATCACTCCATATGAGGCTTGGCATGACCGCAAGCCATCTGTTGCTCATCTGCGTGTTTTTGGTTGTTTGGCATATGCATTAGTGCCTGAACAACATCGCAGAAAATTGGATGATAAGGCAGTAAAATGTATTTTTGTTGGGTACAGTTCTGAAAGTAAAGGCTATTGTCTGTATCATCCACAGACTAAACGCATTCTGGTTAGCCGTGATGTTGTCTTTGTGGAAGATGCTATTTAGCCATTGCTTTCATGTACTAAGGAGACATCTGTTAGCTCCAAAGACATGTATGATACTTTGATGCCTCTTTTTACAGGTGGACAGTCTAGTGCTGGTCCTAATGAGGCAACTTCTCAGCCTTTGCAGGTTTCATATGATGATGCAGATCATTCCATTTCTGATGCAGATTTACATGATGCACTTGTTGATGAGAGAGCTGATATTGAGAAGGCAAAAACTATGCCAAAATGGCTGGTGCAGACTTTGCGTGACAACAAATTAGATGCACCTTTGTCATATCGTACTCGTTCAGGCTCTCATAGTGCCTCCTTTGCATTAGATTGCTATGCTATGGCTGCATCTAGTCTCTGTGATGAGAATGAGCCTCTTTCTTTTGATGAAGCACAAAATTTAGAAAATTGGATGGTTGCTATGCAATCTGAATATGATGCTATAATGAAGAATGGTACATGGTCTTTATGTGACTTGCCTCCTGGCAAGAAGGCCATTGGCACTAAGTGGGTATACAAGCTGAAGCGTAAACCTGATGGTACAGTTGACAGGTATAAGGCTAGGCTTGTTGCAAAGGGTTATGCACAGGAAAGAGGCATTGATTTTGATGAGACCTTTGCACCTACATGCCATATGACTACTGTTCGGAGCATTTGTGCACTTGCAGCCCATCATGGTTGGAATGTACATCAGTTGGACATTAAAATAGCATTTTTGAATGGTGACTTGCATGAAGAAGTGTATGTTTTTCAACCCAGTGGCTTTGTGCAGAAAGGGCATGAAAACCAGGTTTGCAGGTTAAAGAAGGCATTATATGGTTTAAAGCAAGAACCACGTGCTTGGTATGAGAAGATACATGCCTATCTGATTGCACATGGTTTTGAGAACAGTCCAACTGAAAGCACCTTATATGTTAAATGTGCTAATGATGTGTTTCTGATCATTGTTGTCTATGTTGATGACATGCTGCTCACTGGTCCTATTGAGACACATATTGCTGATTTTAAGGCTGATTTGCATGCCTCATTTGAGATGTCTGATTTGGGGCATTTGCATCACTATTTGGGCATTCAGTTTATGCACGTTGATGGTGGATTGGCTTTGTGTCAAACGAAATATATTGACACATTTTTGCAGCATTTTGGCCTTGAAGACTGTAAGCCTATTGCCACTCCTATGGAGAGAGGTTTACGATTGAGTCTTCATGATGCTGGAGATGCATTTGATGCTGTTCTCTATCAGCAGGCTGTTGTATGCTTGATTTACTTATGCATTACTCGGCCAGATATTCAGTTTGCTGTCTCACAGATGAACAGGTTTATGCATTGCCCAGGAGTCACCCATTGGAAAGCGGTTAAGCGCATCTTTCGCTACTTGAGTGGTACTCGGCTACTTGGGTTGTTTTATCCCAAGGGGGGATCACTACCGCCAGATTTGCATGCTTTTTCTTACTCAGATTGGGCTGGTTGCTATGACACTCGTGTGCACACCAGTGGTTTTTGCTTCATGCTTGGTAGCTCATGTATATCTTGGTTGAGCAAGAAGCAGCCTATTGTGGCCACTTCTAGTTGTGAGGCTGAGTATAAGGCAGCTTTCACAGCGACTGTTGAGTGTGTGTGGCTCAGATGCCTTATGGCTGATTTGGGTGTTGGCCAATCTTCTGCCACCACCATCTTCACTGATAGTCAGAGCGCATTGGCAGTTGCGAGGAACCCTGTGTTCCATGCTGGCACTAAGCACATTGAGGTGCATTATCACTATGTCAGGGAGAGGTTCTCTGCTGGGGAGATCAGCTTGGCATATGTGCCCACGCAGGAGAACATTGCAGACCTTTTCACGAAGGCTCTGCCTAGGGAGAAGTTTGAAGCTTTCCGCAAAGCTTTGGGCTTACTTCCTTTTGTGGAGTGGTTTCCACATAGCTTGGCACTTCCTTATACATGAGTGCCAGCTCCTTGTTCACCGCATCACTCCTAGGGGGGATTTGTTGATATATTTAGGTAGTGATGTGTGTGAACACTCTAGGACCGCCGGGGCACTTTTTTCCCTCTTTAGGAGGTTTTTTTTCCCCCGGCTTGTATATACGCCTATTGCCCTAATGGGCTACTTATCTTTGTACATTCTCTAGTAATACATTCAGTATTGTGTGTTTGTGCTCCAAGCTTCTTCTTCTTCCTTGTGCTGTTCGCGTGCTTCCGCAGACGTCTATCTCCAACAATATCAATTTTTGATTGAACCAAGAGAGAATCTATCCTATATGTTAGCATTCACTTTTAGGTGTAAGTTTGAATTTGAATTCGAATCTTGGCTCAAAGTATGACTTTAAAAAGAGGATCTGGAAGGCCCGCGTGTATCTAGAGATTTAGAGATCATTTTTGATGTACTCTCATTGAGAAGAGGAGCTCATCTCATAGCTCACTCACTTCTCATTCATTGAGCAATGGTTGATTGCCAATGACTTTGTATTTATACATGTTTTATTACATATATGACCATTACATTCTCATGTCATTTCTCTATCATAACTTCATGAGAACAGTGATCTTGTCAGACCTTGTTCTCACTGTATAGTTGATCATTTTCCATGATTTAAAGCATGATAGATTCAACATAGTTTCTATGTTAATCCTACAAAGTGACATTAGTAATGCTTCTCGCAATCGCCAGATATTAATCCATCTTTGCTCACTGGTCTATTGACTGTCAAGGCCTATAAATGTCAGGATGCTTGGTTGATTTGCTAAACACATTTCTTTGTATGTAGTCCATTATTTTTTATGAAATCACTCATGAGTGGTAGCTTGTTAAGCTAATTAGAGTTCCCAAGAGGAATTCAGTCAATTGCTGCTGTGCTCAAAGAATGGTTCAAAACACTGAACATGTGTGTGAACTAAAATAGCAAGTTTTAGGACCTTTGATTATTTTCTACATATTTGTTTTGATCATGTCATTAGTAGAACATCTTTCAAACTACATATATGATTATTTTTTTCTATCAGCAAGCTAAAGAGGCCCACTTCACTCTCTATTCATCATAACAGCAGGTGTGAAGCAGGAATCAGCTACACCACTTCATCTCTTGTGACTATCCACCATCCCCTCTAACAGGTTCTCCTATGTTAGACTTTGGTATGATCAATCCAAACTCATTTGTCCTATTTGGTAAGCTAGTGACCACATACACGGTTCCTTGCTTGTCAATATAAGAACTCTCTTCAAACTTAACCACATGGTGATTGTGCAAAGGGTTGATCCAGGTTTTTGAGTTGGATTACAGATCTCCTTTGACCATGCTCATAGATGCGAACACCAAATCGGTGTCACGAGGAAGGAGATAAGAGAGAGAGCTCACTCACACACTCACACTCAAAGAGGAGTACACACACAATTGAGGCGAGGAAGAGATGATCTTTTTCTTCTTCTATTACATAAAATGAATATAAAAGAATGACCTAAAATGACAACACAACTAGTGAAATATATAAAGAATAGTACGTAAGGAAAATCCTAATGTTTGTGAATGAGTGAGCTAGCAAGAAACAAATGTGCCATCACAGATAAATTTGGTAAAGTTGAGTGAAGTATCCCTGACAGATATCGTCATGGCCATTATACATGTCAGAGAAATGAAAAAGTGATACGTGTCATCCTAGATCATCACATGTTGAGATTGATATCTCAACACTCACCGTGAAGCTCAACGTCATGTCCTATAATCCAAGCATCTTTCAAAACTTCTCAAATTTCTCAGCTGCAAGTTCTTTAGACAAAATATTAGTAACTTGATCATCTATCTTCACATAAACAAGATCAATATCACCTACTAATATCGTCTCTCTGATGAAGTGATAATGTAACTTGATATGCTTTGTTCTAGCATGAAAAATAGTATTTTGTGGTAATTGACTGCTGCTAAGATTATGACAGTAAATGATGATTGGCTTTTGCACTTCCACACCTAAATCTACAATAGCATCTCTAACCATGATGCTTCACATGCTCCCATTGCAAAACCTCTATACTCAGCCTCTGTACTTGAAAAAGCAACAATGGGTTGCTTCTTGCCGCTCCATGTAATAGCTGCACTCCCAAGTGAGAATAGAAAGCCACCAGTAGATCTTCTATATGGAATACCACTAGCCCAATCTGCATTGGTGTATCCATGAACCTGCAATTTTGCACCCTCTTCATAAAACCATGCATAATACAAAGTAGCACTCACATATCATAGAGTGCGTCTCAAAGCATCTAAGTGTGGTTCCCTAGGAGCTTGCATAAATTGACTTTCAAGTCCAATAGTGTAGTTTAGATCAGACATGGTAATTGTGAGATATATCAAACTTCCCACAATTTTCTTATACATACTAGCACTTTCCAATGCTTCACCTGATGTAGTGTCTAGCTTCAAATTTTAATCTAATGGCATAGAAATTGGCTTACAATCAGCCATACCATATTTTTGTACCATACTTAAGGAATATCGCATTTGCAACATCCATATACTTGTTTTTGTATGTATAAACTCAATGCCCAAGAAATAGCATAGCACACCAAGACCTTTCATGTCAAATGCCTATATAAGGAGTTGCTTTACCTCTTTAATGCTTTTCTCATTATCACCTCCTACAATCAAGTCATCAATATAAATAGCCACAATTGTGATGCCATTATCACACTTCCTTGCATATAATGAATGATCTGCATCATACATGGAAAATCCAATGGTGGTGAAGTAATCAAGAATCCTTGCATGCCAAGCACAAGGGGCTTGTTTAAACCCATACAAAGCCTTTTGCAACTTACAAAAATATTCTGGGTGCTTTGAAACTTCACATCCTTGTGGTTGGTTCATGTATACTTCTTCTTGCAACTCACCTTATAAGAAAGCATTCTTCACATCCATCTGATGCAAAGTCCATCCTTTGTTGTAGTTAAAGCAACAAGTGCTCTAACAACATATATTTTAGCTATAGGGCTAAACATTTCCTCATAATCAATGCCATATTTTTGTGCATATCCTTTTGCTACCAATCATGCTTTATACCTACTTATGCTACCATCAACATTGTGCTTTACCTTGTAAACCCACTTGCAGCCTATGGGTTTCTTTCCTTGCGGCAATGGAACAACTTCCATGTTTCATTTCCATAAAGTGCAGCCATTTCATCATCCATTTCTTTCTCCTGATTTGCATTTCCAACTGCATCTTCAAAACAAGAAGGTTCAACATCTTGTATTACCTTTGTCATGTAGGCACAATGACAAGAAATGTAACTATCATACGTCAATCATTGCATTGAATTCCATGTCCTCCCAGATCTTCTTGGTCCTTGGTGACTTCTCATTGTATCATCTGCATGTGCCTTTTTTACTCCTAGAGTCTTCAAAGAGGGCAATCCAAGTTCCTAATCAAGGGTCTTTTTTGAACCACTTGAATCTTCATCAATGTCTTCAAAACTTGTAGATGTTTTACTTCCAACATAAAGCTTTTCTTCACCTTTCTTTGATGTCGTTGATGAATTTTCCGTACTGAAATTTCCATGCAATCTTCCACTCCATGGATATGACTTGGAACTATTGCTTGGTGAGTTGTGACACATCAACTCCACACAAAACTTGAGATTATGCACTTGATTTTTCAACATTTCCTTTGTCATTTGAGTCCAAATTAAGTCCTTCTTTGGAATCTACATAGAAGCTTGACATTTCACCAAACACCACAGTTCTACTTACCTTCACTTATCGTGTGAGTGGTTTATAACATTTATATCCCTTTCACTCAAGGGAGTACCCAATGAAGATACATTTTTCTACTTTTGGATCGAGCCTTGTCCTCAACTCATGTGGAACATGTAGATAAGCAATACAACCAAGTACTTTCATATGTGATAGGTTTGGCTTTTTGTTGCTATATATAGGTAGTGATGTGTGTGAACAAACTAGGACCGCCGGGGCACTTTTTTCCCTCTTTAGGAGGTTTTTTTCCCCTGGCTTGTATATATGCCTATTGCCCTAATGGGCTACTTATCTTTGTACATTCTCTAGTAATACATTCAGTATTGTGTGTTTGTGCGCCAAGCTTCTTCTTCTTCCTTGTGCTGTTTGCGTGCTTCCGCAGACATCTATCTCCAACAATTGGTATCAGAGCAGGTCGTCGCTTCATCTAGGGCGTCGTCGACACTCCTCCGTTTGCAGTCTCAGAATCGCACAAATTTTGGTGAGCATACTCAGCGTGTTTCTGAGATCAAAACTGCTTTGTTTTGTGGTGCCGAAATCGCGATCTGAGCTCGTTTCGGCCTCCGAACGCACTATCGCAACACTTGTGTAGGCTATTTTGTCTTTTTGTGCCAAAGGTATATACCAGTTTCTGTTTGCCAGTTTAAGCGTCTCGAAGTCTGCTACAGGTCTAGCAAAACTCGTCTAGGAAGTTTTGTTCAACTTTTTGAGATACAGTCAATTTTCTGCATCAAGGTATTTTAGTCATCGGCCATGGCTGAAAGCAGTGATGTATTCTGTATGTTGGCTATTGAGGATAAGTTGGATGGTACCAACTACCCATTATGGGCTTATATGATGCGACATGTTTTGGTTGCAAAAGGATTGTGGAACATTGTGCAGGGTGTTGAAAGACGTCCTGTTACACCTGTAATGACAGGTACTGCAAATACAGGTGCTGGAGCTGATGAAGATGGTGTCGAAGATGATATTCCGCAGATTCCTGTTCGTGCTGCTGTTTCTATTGCACCTACTGCAGAGCAAATTCGTTGGGATGGCAGAGATGCCCAGGCACATGCATTGATAGCTTTGTCTGTCAAACGTGCCATTATTCCTCATATTCGCTCTTGCAGAACAACTAGGGATGCTTGGGATACACTTACCACATTGTATCAAGCTAGGAATGAGGCTCGTGTTGCTTACCTCCGAAAACAGTTGGAGAGTGAGCACATGAATGAAGGTGATTCTATGGACAATTTCCTAATAAAGATCAAAGATTTGAAGGAACAGTTGATTTCCGCTGATGAGGTTATACCAGATAGCTCACTTGTGCAGACCGTTCTGAATGGTCTTCGTGATTCATATCAAAGTTTTGCTTCTACTCTTCAGTTGATGATGAAAGGCAATCCGAATGCCTTATCATTTGAGGAGTTAGTCTCTGTTCTGTTGTAGGAAGATCAATCCAGGAAGAACAGGTCCATTATGCGTATTGCAGATCAAGCTTTCCTGGCTAGTCAGAAGGGTAAAGGAAATTGGAGCTCTTCTACTAGTAAGCAGAAATCTGCAAATGTTGCACATTCGAAGAACCAGGATAAAGATGAGAAGAAATCAGAAAAGCAGAAATTGTTTTGCAAGTACTATAAAGGGAATGATCATATCATAAAGAACTGTCCAAAACTGGCTGCAAAAGAGGCAAAGAAAAAGAAGGCTTGAATGGTTGTTGCAGAAGCCTCTACACCAAAAACAGAGTCTGCTAATCTTGTGCAGGAAGAAGAATGGGCGTTTACTACTGTTTGCAGTTTTGACCCATCTTCTCATGACCAGTGCATGTCTGCAGTGGACTTAGATGTTTGGTACTCTGATAGCGGGGCAACCAAACATATTACCTCGCAGCGCAGCTTCTTCTCTTCACTCGAGCCTGCCCCTACAGGGAATACTGTCACATGCGCCAACAACTCCTCTTATCCTGTTATGGGAGTTGGTAAGATCATTCTGACTACTGCTGATGGTAGTTCTTTCACCTTGTCAGATGCTTTATTCCAGGGATCAAGAAGAATCTGTTATCAGTTTCTGCATTAGCCAAGATTGGCTTGGTTGTGAAATTCGTTGATGACAGGTGTACAGTTCATGATCTATCAAATGGCGATGTGATTATTGCTTCTGGCATTTTGTGTCGTGGGCTGTATAAGCTCATAGACTATGAAAGATCTGTGAATGATTCGGCATGTGCAGTTCATGATTCTCAGGCTATGTCAGATGCAAAGCTTTGGCATGCACGCTTTGGTCATCTGAATTTTGCTAGTTTGCTACACCTGCAGAAATCTGATATGGTGTCTTCTTTGCCCAAGCTTGAGGCACCTGGAAAACATGTATGTGAAGGTTGTATTTTGGCAAATGCAGCGTTCCTCCTTTCCAAAAGATGGTTCAGTTCGGGCTACGCAGAAATTGTAGCTTGTACATAGTGATGTCTGTGGTCCTATGCAGACACCCTCTTTTGGGAATTACCTTTACTTCGTGACTTTCATTGATGATTTTTCCAGGCATTCATGGGTATATCCACTCAAAGCAAAGTCCGAAGTGTTCATGTGCTTTAAACAGTTTTTGGTTTTGGCTGAAAATCTGTCAGCATGTAAAATGGGCACCCTCCGTTCTTATCGAGGGGGGGAATATATGTCTTCTGATTTTAATGCATTTCTGGCTGAACGTGGGATAAAACACCAATGTACACTGCCGTATACACCTCAATAGAATGGAGTTGCTGAACGAAAGAACAGGTCACTCATGGAGATGGCGAGGTGCATGGTCAAGAGTCAGGCTTTACCACATAGTTTCTGGCTTGAGGCTGTCATGTGTGCAGCATATGTACTGAACAAGTGTCCCACTAAAGCATTGCAGTCTATCACTCCATATGAGGCTTGTCATGACCGCAAACCATCTGTTGCTCATCTGCGTGTTTTTGGTTGTTTGGCATATGCATTAGTGCCTGAACAACATCGCAGAAAATTGGATGATAAGGCAGTAAAATGTATTTTTGTTGGGTACAGTTCTGAAAGTAAAGGCTATCGTCTGTATCATCCACAGACTAAACACATTCTGGTTAGCCGTGATGTTGTCTTTGTGGATGATGCTATTCAACCATTGCTTTCATGTACTAAGGAGACATCTGTTAGCTCCAAAGACATGTATGATACGTTGATGCCTCTTTTTACAGGTGGACAGTCTAGTGCTGGTCCTAATGAGGAAACTTCTCAGCCTTTGCAGGTTTCATATGATGATGTAGATCATTCTATTTTTGATGCAGATTTACATGATGCACTTGTTGATGAGAGAGCTGATATTGAGCAGACAAAAACTATGCCAAAATGGCTGGTGCAGACTTTGCGTGACAACAAATTAGATGCACCTTTGTCATATCGTACTCGTTCAGGCTCTCATAGTGCCTCCTTTGCATCAGATTGCTATGCTATGGCTGCGTCTAGTCTCTATGATGAGAATGAGCCTGTTTCTTTTGATGAAGCACAAAATTCAGAAAATTGGATGGCTGCCATGCAATCTGAATATGATGCTATAATGAAGAATGGTACATGGTCTTTATGTGACTTGCCTCCTGGCAAGAAGGCCATTGGCACTAAGTGGGTATACAAGCTGAAGCGTAAACTTGATGGTACAGTTGACAGGTATAAGGCTAGGCTTGTTGCAAAGGGTTATGCGCAGGAAAGAGGCATTGATTTTGATGAGACCTTTGCACCTACATGCCGTATGACTATTGTTCGGAGCATTTTTGCACTTGTAGCCCATCATGGTTGGAATGTACATCAGTTGGACATTAAAACAACATTTCTGAATGGTGACTTGCATGAAGAAGTGTATGTTTTTCAGCCTCGTGGCTTTGTGCAGAAAGGGCATGAAAATCAGGTGTGTAGGTTAAAGAAGGCATTATATGGTTTAAAGCAAGCACCACGTGCTTGGTATGAGAAGATACATGCCTATCTGGTTGCACATGGTTTTGTGAACAGTCCAACTGAAAGCACCTTATATGTTAAGCGTGCTAATGATGTGCTTCTGATCATTGTTGTCTATGTTGATGACATGCTGCTCACTGCTCCTATTGAGAAGCATATTGCTGATTTCAAGGCTGATTTGCATGCCTCATTTGAGATGTCTGATTTGGGGCATTTGCATCACTATTTGGGCATTCAATTTATGCAAGTTGATGGTGGAATGGCTTTGTGTCAAACGAAATATATTGACACATTATTGCAGCATTTTGGCCTTGAAGACTGTAAGCCTATTGCCACTCCTATGGAGAGAGGTTTACGATTGAGTCTTCATGATGCTGGAGATGCATTTGATGCTGTTCTCTATCAGCAGGCTGTTGGATGCTTGATTTACTTATGCATTACTCGGCCAGATATTCAGTTTGCTGTCTCACAGATGAGCAAGTTTATTCATTGCTCAGGAGTCATGCATTGGAAGGCGGTTAAGCGCATCTTTTGCTACTTGAGTGGTACTTGGCTACTTGGGTTGTTTTATCCCAAGGGGGGATCACTACCGCTAGATTTGCATGCTTTTTCTGACTCAGATTGGGCTGGTTGCTATGACACTCGTGTGTCCACCAGTGGTTTTTGCGTCATGCTTGGTAGCTCATGTATATCTTGGTTGAGCAAGAAGCAGCCTACTGTGGCCACTTCCAGTTGTGAGGCTGAGTATAGGGCAGCTTTCACAACGACTGTTGAGTGTGTGTGGCTCAGACGCCTTATGGCTGATTTGGGTGTTGGCCAGTCTTCTGCCACCACCATCTTCACTGACAGTCAGAGCGCATTGGCAGTTGTGAGGAACCCTGTGTTCCATGCTGGCACTAAGCACATTGAGGTGCATTATCACTATGTCAGGGAGAGGTTCTCTGCTGGGGAGATAAGCTTGGCATATGTGCCCACGCAGGAGAACATTGCAGGCCTTTTCACAAAGGCTCTGCCTAGGGAGAAGTTTCAAGCTTTCCGCAAAGATTTGGGCTTACTTCCTTTTGTGGAGTGATTTCCACATAGCTTGGCACTTCCTTATACATGAGTGCCAGCTACTTGTTCACGACATCACTCCCAAGGGAGATTTGTTGATATATTTAGGTAGTGATGTGTGTGAACAGACTAGGACCGCCGGGGCACTTTTTTCCCTCTTTAGGAGGTTTTTTTCCCCTGGCTTGTATATATGCCTATTGCCCTAATGGGCTACTTATCTTTGTACATTCTTTAGTAATACATTCAGTATTGTGTGTTTGTGCTCCAAGCTTCTTCTTCTTCCTTGTGCTGTTTGCGTGCTTCCGCAGACATCTATCTCCAACACTTTTCACCTATAAACATCTCTTCAGGTGTAACTTGTGTACAAAAGTAGTCAAAGTTTTGTTAATGATGTATAAAATAATATGCATAGCTTCTACCCAATAACAATGAGGCATATTCTTGTCAACCATCAAGGCTCTTGCTATTTCTACAATATGTCTATTTTTGCATTTAGCAATGCCATTATGTTGTGGTGTGTACCTGCATGAAAACTATCCTCGAATTCCATGAATTTTTAGAAAGATACTGAACTCATTTGAAATGTATTCACCTCCTCCATCAGATCTTGATGTGTGAATATAATTTCCTATCTGCTTTTCCATCATAGCCTTAAAATTCTAGAAGTGAGTGAACACCTCACTCTTCTCTTTCATGAAAGATACCCTTACTTTTTGTGTATGGTCATCAATGAAAGTAACATAATGTGCAACTACCCATAGATGTGGTTTTTGCAAGACCCCAAACATGTGTATGTACTATTTCTAGCACATTCTCACTAACATGCTTGTCATGCAAAAATGATGCTCATGACTATTTATAAAATTAACATGCTGGACATACCTTCTACAACTCTACAACCTTGAAATTTTGTAGTTCATTGAAAATTTCCTTTGAATGCATCAATTTTAGCCTCTACAAGTCCAATTCATTTGTGCTAGATCTCTATATTAGCAATAAATCTTGCACCTTTTGCAAACATGGGTGCATTCATTTTAGAAATTTTCACATTCAAGGTAAACATCCTTCCCACTTTGTTTCATTTGGCAATCAATCTTCCATATTTTTTTTACTCTTCTACATATTGTTGGTGCAAATACCAAGCCTACACATTTGGCTAGAGTTTATGTACAATTGAAGCTCCATGGAAATCATTGCTAGGAAGTTTTTATCTTTACCATTTGTAAAAGTCATTTTTTTGACTTGAAAGAATATTTGTAACTACCACTAAAATCGTGGACTTGTTAGTTGGAAACGTCACGACTCTACTTGAGAGAATATCTCCTAGATTGAAGGACCACTTTTTAGTGAGAGCCAATGGAAGATTCAAATTCAAATTCAAATATCCTATCTATAAAATATGTGTAAAAAATGTACGGTATAGGTGACTCCATTCGGAGTTCTTCTTGACCACATTGTAGGAGAGTAAGGCTTACATCATAGCCTATACTACTCACAATCATTAGGCTTTGATTATCATGCCTATGATCTTGTACAACATTGTGTTCTAATACAATAGATCAATACTTCTCATCTATGGTCTCTCTATCATAGTCACTCTTAACAGTCAAATTGGATTGCTCATATCTCAGTCATTTCTTTATCATTAATGTTCTATACCTTGTTGGAATTCATGCTCACAAAGTTTGAAGATAATCCATTCAGCCAATTTGGAGAAAAGCATGTCGAGGCACTCACTGGTCACACCCACAGAGGTCCTAAAAAATCAGGGGTAATGATTCAATTGCTAAATTGATTGCTCTGTGTATAGTGCATCATTTTAAATGATTCCACTTGGAATCATTAGATGATTAATCTAATTTGATATCTCCAAAATTAATTTTGCTAATTCCTATTGTACTGGAAGCACTGAGCATAACAAGCAGCAGGTGTGTGAACAAAAATAGAAGGTTTTCATTAATCCTTCAACTTGGAAGTAGTCTGTTTTGGTTCAATCTTTTCTCACATCATTTCCAAAGTACATAGGCACTTGCATAGTGTCAATTGAAAGCTAATTGGGCCTACAACGTAACTCTAAAGCAATAAGGGGCTAGTACAAAGCAAGATTTGGCAGTACCTACTGATTTCTTGAAGTGTCCATCCATCTTTCCCAATAGTAGAGCAAAGCTAAGGTAAAATGGGAGATGGTTTTCCTTCTTTCATTGATAAATTGGACAGGAACAACTATCAAGCATGGTCCTTGAGGATGAAGACATACTTGCAAGGAAGGAGCCTTTATGGATACATCTCAGGAGATGAGGAGATGCCCATATTTAGAAGAAAAGGACAACCTACGAGAGAGGAGCATGAAAGACTCAACACATGGTGTGCCAAGGATGCATTAGCAATGTCTTACTTACTTAACTCAATTTCTGATTTTCTTCTTCCACACATTAGGAGCTGTAAGACATCCCAAGAGACTTGGAAAACATTATCTTCATATTTTTCTTCCAACGCAAGGGCTAGGAAGAAACAATTGCGGATTGAGTTTACCACTCAAAGAAGGCAACCCAAGCAAGGCATCTTAGAGTATGTGACCAAAGTAAAAGATGTAGCAGATCAATTGGCAAGCATAGGAGAAGAAATTGAAGAGCAGCAGATTGTAAGACAAGTAATCAATGGTATTAAAGCTGATGAAAAATGGGAGAGCTTCACAACTGCCATGGACTTGTACATGGACATGCAGATTCCAGACGTTACCACTCTCATGGGGCAACTCTTTACCCATGAAGCCAAGCTCAACAAGAATGGAAACTCATCAAGAGATAATAGCTCTTCTGCCCTATACACTGATAAAAGTAAGTCCAAAGAGAAAGGGAAGAACAAGAAGATTGAGGATGAAGGAGCTACCTCCCAAGCCAACTATGCAGTGAGAGGTAGAACCTCAAGAGGAAGGGGCAGAGGAGGTAAGCAAGGTAGAGGGAGACCTTATAAATCCTCATCATGTAATGTTTGTGAATTGTCAAATCATACTACAGATGAGTGTTACAAGAACTTCAAGAATCAGAGAGGTAGCGGTTATCAAAGAGCTGGATATACACAATCAAGAGGAAGATTCAATCATCATCAAGGATACAATAAAAACTACAACAACAACTACAATATCAACTACCAAGGAGGCTACAAATCAAGGAAAGACTACAACAACTACATAGAGGAGTAAGATGATTCTCTTCTGATTATGAATATGACTTCAAGACCAGGTATAAATGATGACCATCTATTCTACATTGACTCAGGATGCTCAAACCATGTGTCAGGCAATGTAGCTCTTCTCTTTGACCTTGAGGAACCAAAGGGTAAGCATCAGGTACAAACAGGTGATGGCACCAAGCACTCAGTGATTAAAGTAGGAAATGTTAAGATCTCTGATGGAAATAGAAATCTGTTGAGCAGGGTTCTATATGTACCTATAATTACCAAGAATTTGATGAGTGTTGGATAGATTGTGGAAAAAGGTTTGCAGGTTAGGTTCAACCAATATGGAGCATTTGTGGAGGATCCCCAACATGGATTCAAGAGAATTTCCAAAGGAGAATATTATGTTTCTACTGGAAGCTTTGGTTGTTTGTACAGTTCCTGGAAGCTCCTTTTTGAAGCGGAGAGTACTCAGTGTTTTTGTTTTTTTCTTTAGCGATTGCATGTCACCTATGATAAACATATGGAGCAATATGCATATTCCTTCTGCCATTTCTCGGTGCCTCTAAATAATCGAAGTTTCACAAAAATCTAGGAGAAGGGTGGTTTCTGTGTATGTGAATGTTGGATTATCTGATTGTATCATAGGGAAAATTTATGTGTTTTCTAAAGCGACTGAGGAATTCGATTTTATTTCTTCTCGTTTGAGCATCTGCTAAAGTGTATATGGTTTCCGGTGCCCTTTCCCTAGAGCATGGACAAGTGAAACTCTCTTTTAATCTGGCTATAGTCATGTTGTGCTATGTGATCGAATGATGAAAGGATATCATGTTTTCTAGAGTCCATAACAGGTTTTTCTTTTGAATTTGCATAATCTTTGAAAGTATGAATTTCTGATGTAAACAGTAAGCATGAAAATTTTCCTAGTACCAAATGATTTGGATGTGTATGTCTAAGGATGTCCCTTTGTTGAAAGTGTATGGATATCTGGGTAAGCAAGCTAGAATGTGTGGGATTGAATTATCTCCTGAGAGCGAGTTGAGAGAAGTAAGGGTGTGTGTATATACGAGAGTGAGTGGGGTGGCGTGAGTATAAGGGAAAGAGGGCGATTTATGTTGGGTATGTGAGTGCATGAGAGAAAAAAAGGGGTAAAAAGAGGAGTGTGAGCATATGTATGTGTAAACGTGTACATGGTGTAAGGAGTGAAAGCGATCGAGAAAGAGAAAGGTGAAGGGAGTAAGTGCGGGAAGTAGAGAAGTAGGGAAGAAGGAGAAGAAGTAGGTAAGACGTGTGTGCAAGAAGAAGAGTGTGCTTGCAGGGGTCAACCTTGGTAGTGGGTATCGGGTTTCCTTCCTACTCTACTAGGATATTGGAGTCTGATTTTGGGCTTAGAGTAGCACTAATAGGCCAATCTCGAGTGTTTTGGGGCAGCTCACAAGTGTATTTCTGCATCTTTTCCTTGGGATTAGGAACCTAACATTTTGGTGCGTCTGCCGGGAATAGCTTGGAACGTCTCTATAAGAGAGTGCCATAGGTTTGCCTAGCGCCACAGGTTGGCCGAGCTTGCGGACCCCAAGATCTAGTACATGAGCGAGGGGAGCTCATCGTCAGGAGCAACACAAACTCAAAGAGAGGAACGCGCTCAGAGAAGAGCCCTTGAAAGAGAAAGGAGAAGGTGGGAACCGCCAGGTGAGTGGACCTCGATTGGTTCGAAGAAATCAGTCAAAAACGTGTACTCCCGTAGGAGGGTCGCGAATCAAGTGTGAGAGTTTGAAGGAGGGATCCTGAAGCCACGTGTACTAAATTTCTGGGATCGAAGTGATATTGACATCACACCTCTGTTCGAAATGGCTCAGTGGATTTCGGTTCACTTGGGGGACTTCACCAAGTTTTCAGGTACTTGGGACGAAGATCCGGATAGTTTTATCCAGTTGTTTGAGGTTACTTGTGAGGCCAATGACGTAGTTGACCAGGATCAAAGGTTGAGAATTTTTCCGGCCATTCTCCGTGATGAGGCAGCCAACTGGTATGGGAATCTGACACCACAAGAGCGTGGAACTTATCAAATGCTCAAGGAAGCCTTCTTGGCAAAGTTTCGACGACAAGGCTTCCAAGACAGATTGCCCAACAAATGGATTACTTGCGACAATGAGTCAATGAGAGCATCGATAACTACATTTAGAGAATGGAAACGTTGGTAAGAAAGATGGGTGCGAATGCCCCGAACGATGAGACATTGAAACGAAGGTTCATTTCGGGATTGAGAGATCCCACGGCACAGCAGCATATCAGCCTGACAAGACCTGCGACTTTAATGGATGCTAAGGAACAAGCGAGGCTTTGGGAGGAAGTACAATTATGCCAACAAAGGAAAATGGAGCTCTTATATGAGCCAATGGGAGGCCCAGGGAGCATACCGATGAAAGATCCAGGCCAAGGAAGTCCCGCATTGACGACCCCAGCTTTTGTAGCTGCCACTAGCACGCCAGGCGAGGCAAAGCCTGCGCTAACGGAAGAACAAATATTGGAATTGGTCACGCAAGCTATAAAAGCTACCACAATGACCCAGGAAACATACACAGTAAAACCAGAGGTGACTACGAACCCCAATCAAGTGTTTCGATCAAATACATGGTGTGGAAAGTGCCATGGTTATGGCCATTTGGCTTCAGAATGCCCTACAGTCTCGAGAGTATTCACAGATAGATCACCACCTAGGATGCGTTGCACTTTTTGTGGAAGAACAAATCACACGGAGGACCGATGTTACAACAAGAGAGCCTATGAAGAGAGGACCATGAAATCAGGAGATACAAGAGAAAGACCTTACACGGGATTGCCCGCTCAAAGTGTCCCACCTACATCTCGTTGGGAAAACAGACCGACATATGGATATGGTGCTCAAGGTCAAGGAGGAGACTATCCAAGAGGAGCCGCGCGTGATCAAAGAAGAGATGGTCCAATCCAGTGCTGGAGATGCCATGGCTTTGGCCATACTCAATCTAGATGTCCAAACGAAAAGAAACCAATTGATTATACCCCACTATGTAGGTACTGTAGTGGAGAGGGCCACTTTGATGAAGATTGTCCAAAACGAAGAGCCGTCGCAGGCAAGGAAAAAGGACCAGTAGGGTCCTCGAATTATGTTGATACTCAGATGCATTCCACAACAAGAGCTCAAGAGCATGTTCCTACGATCGGAGTAGTGTTCAAGACACCGAACCCTCAAGAAGGCTCTAGCTCGTCAATGCACTTTGTGGATGTTTACGAGGCCAAGAAACCACACAAAGATCCAACTGTGGCAGTAGTCACAAGGACTCAAGAGTACTCGAAGAAGAATCCAGGAGGCGAAGGTGAAAAAGGGAGTCAAGAGAAGATCGCTGAGCGTGAAGAGGTAGAAAACCAAGTTGGAGGATTTGCTGAGCAGCAAGAGTTTGAGGATGGGGAAGAGATTGAGATTCTTCCACCAGTGACCAAGGAGTTTGTGCCAGGCATAGCACCATTCCCCGAAAGATTAAGGGCTCCAAAGAGTAGAAAGGAAAGACAAAGTTCGGAAGAAGTGGACATTGTAAAGCTGCTCGCTGACACGGAAGTCATGCTGGACATTGGCACATTGCTGAAATGTTCACCTGATTATAGGAAACAATTCTACAATGAATATATTAAGAAGCCGAGGAAAGCTCGAGATAAAAAGAGACAAGATAAAGATGTCCAAGGAATCATTCAAAGCATTACGACGTAAATTGATTCGAATGCTCCAGCTGTGACGGTCGAGATCAAAGGATATGCAGTCCCTGGTGCTCAGTTAGATAGTGGAGCCGCAGTCAACCTTATGACTGAGTTCATGATGAAAGCTTTAGGCCTCAACCACATGGAAGAGACGCCGATGTCCTTGAGAATGGCAGATCAAACACAAGTGAAGCCTGCGGGTCTTTTGAAGAATGTAAGCACAGTTGTGGGCTGTTTAGAGTTTAAAGTTGATTATCTGATAGTAAGACCAAGGAACTCAGAGGCTACCTTCTCGATCTTACTAGGACGGCCATGGCTGGTGCAAGCCGAATGTGTGCATGACTAGCGCACAGGTTTTATTTCAATAGGGCCAAAGTCTGATCAGATTCAGTTGCAAGTATCCCCACCCTCGAGCAACAAGAAGAAAATAATAATAGTCGATGAGATGGAAAAGAAACAGAAGGAGAAAGCAAGGCACGAGATTGCACGAGCTAGGTTTTCTTTGAGCACGGACACCTACAAGAATCTGCTTCAAGACGGGTTCAACTTGCAGCTCTTTAAGAATCAAGACACGAAGATGGGAGAGTATCAAAATCCATTGCTCTATAACGACGATTCCGATCAGGAGTTGCTAGGTTGGTTGACACATACAAGAGAATTTGAGTGCTACATGTTGAGTATAGACGCAAAGGAAAATAAATCTACTCAATCCCTGGAGAAGGGAACTTCAAAAGAAGAATTGAAACTGGAGTTAGCTCCTACAATGGAAGTGCAACAGTTGAGAGAAAGGGTTAGAATGTTAGAAGAAGAGCTTCTAAGGAGAAATAGACAATCAGACAGAGAAGCGGAAAGTAAAACTAAAGTGTCGGAAGCCATTGCAAAAGCTGAACTAAAGAAATTAGGTTCAATCGAAAGAGAACAAAACAATGATTTACTGGCCAACCATGCACGCGTGATCGGAGAGCACATTCCAATCACAGTGTCATCGAGGAATAAGGAATATTCGCGAGAAGCTCAGTTGGAAAAATGGGAAGTTTTTCCAGAAAAGTTCTTTAGCGTGGGGTCAGAGCTACCAGAGGGAGTACGAGATTGTATTAAATTGGCACTCAAAAACTTCAGCAAGGCCTTTGCATGGTCATACAGTGATCTGAGAGGAATTGATCCCCGAATCTGCCAACATTATATAGATTTGGAAGAAGGCACCCGACCAATATGTCAACGACTCAAGCGGACGAATCCAGTCTACTCGGAATTGATCAAGTTGGAATTGACTAAATTATTGGAAGCAGGATTCATATATCCCATTGCATCCAGTGAATGGGTATCACCCATTGTAGTTGTTCCCAAGAAAAATAAGAAAATCCGTATTTGCATAGATTATCGAAAGTTGAACGAGCGCACAAAGAAGGATCACTTTCCCTTGCCATTCACTGATCAAATCTTGGACAGAGTGGCTGGCCATAAATTGTACTCATTTTTGGATGGTTTCAGTGGGTACAACCAGATCCAAATCCATGAAGAGGATCAATCAAAAACTACTTTCACGACAGAATGGGGTACATACGCATACCGTGTGATGCCATTTGGATTATGCAATGCACCGGCCACATTCCAGAGAGCAATGATAGCTGCATATCAAGACTACTTGCAGGATTGGATGGAGATATTTTCGATGACTTTGCGATCAGAGGCGACGATGAAAACATGATGGAGAGGATCGAAGCGATTTTAAGAAGAAGCATTGAAAAAGGCATCGCATTGAATCCTGAAAAGTGTACATTTGGAGTACGAAGAGGATTGCTTCTGGGACATGTTATTTCCGAAAAAGGGATTGCGGTTGACGAGGATAAGGTGGAAAAGATTGGACAACTTCCACCTCCACAAAACTTGCGCACTGACGAATCTTTTGAGGAAGGACCAACAATACCAATGGACGGAAGAGTGTCAAGTTGCATTCGACTCGATCAAAGAGAGATTGATAAATGCACCGATTTTGGTCGCACCCGACTGGACGAAAGAATTCCATGTGCACACCGATGCTTCTCATACTACGGTTGGAGCAGTACTATGTCAAGCCGATGAAAGGAAATTGGACCACCCTATTTATTACGCAAGTCGCAATTTGAATATCACTGAGAAAAACTATACGACTACAGAAAAGGAATTTCTCTCGATGATCTTTGCAGTGAACAAGTATCGGCATTACTTGATGGGAAAACATTTCACGTTTTATGTGGATCATGAAGCCCTTAAGTACATCATTAATAAACCCGAGCTATCAGGGCGATTGATGAGGTGGATGCTACTCCTCCAAGAATTTCAGTTCACAGTGGTAACCAGACCAGGCAAAGCGCACATATTGGCCGACCATTTATCTTGAATAGTTAATGAGGAGCCAATCTCTGGTGTGCCCGACGATGCTCCTGATGGACATCTATTCCAGGTTGATGCTAAAGTACCTTGGTATGCCGACTTGGTGAATTTCTTGTGCACTACTAAATATCCGCCAGGAGCAAGCAAGAGAGAGAAGCAAAAACTGTTAGCATTGGCAAAGCACCATAGCATCATTGGGGGGCAACTCTATCGATATTTTGTTCATGAGAGCATCTATCAGAGGTGTCTCGAGGAAGAAGAAGCAAACCTAGTGTTGAGGGCTTTGCATGACGAACCTTAAGGTGGGCATTTTGCTGGTGAACTGACGGCAAGAAAGATTTTATTGGCTGGGTATTGGTGGCCAACGCTGTTCAAAGACTCTCAGCACATGCTGCTCCTCTTACGCCAGTACTCGCTCTTAAGCCCTTTGAGAAGTGGGCAATTGATTTTGTGGGACCTATTGATCCTCCCTCACGACGAAGATCAAATAGGTATATCTTGGTCTGTACTGACTATGTTACCAAGTGGGTAGAAGCCAAAGCTCTGAAGACTGACCGAGCCGTTGATGTTGCTAAATTTTTGTACGAACAAATTATCACTCGATTCGGATGCCCGTTGGAGATAGTGAGTGATAGAGGAACACAATTTGTCAACGAATTGATCAAAGAATTAATGGAATTATATAAGATCAAACATAGAAAAAGCACTCCATATTATCCGAGGGCAAATGGACAAGTGGAGATCACCAACAAAATTCTTGAACAGATTCTAACAAAGACAGTAGCTGTGCATAGGAGAGACTGGGATGACAGACTTTTGGAAGCCTTGTGGGCATATCGAACATCCTACCGAGTGACGACTAAGAGCACTCCGTTTTCCCTAGTATATGGTGAGGAAGCCATCTTTCCCATCGAAAAAGAAGTTCCGACATTAAGAGTGGCAATCGAGGCCAGGCTGGGAGAGGAAGAGTCATTGAAGGAAAGGTACATACAACTGGTCAAGCTAGAAGAAAAGAGACTTATTGCACAGCAAAGTCTGGAAGCTATTCAGAAGAGACGTAAGGAGAGGCATGATAAGAATCTCAAGACCTATGCGATTCAAGAAGGGGATTTGGTGCTAGTTTATGATAGTAAATATTATAAATTCCCAGGGAAGCTACAGACAAGATGGGCAGGACCGTTTAAGGTGGTGGAACTCAATTCCAATGGTTCCATGCAAATTCAAGATTTAGGAGAAGAATCTGCTCCCGTGAAGGTTAACGCGCTTCGAGTTAAACCATATTTCAAGTGATATTAGGACGGGAGAAGCCAGACGAGATCCAAACGAAATGACGAAGTAGACTCCTTGTACATACATGTATAGTTATATATATATATATATGCGCATATGTAAGCTATGATTTGTGTGTCATAAATATTCTTCCTTGCTAGCTCAAGAATTTTGGACTTCTAATTATTTTTCTTGTGTTGCGCAGAGACTGTTAGGAGCTAAGTAACAAAATGGCAGATCAAATAATGCAACTCTACTTATACAAGCTAAGGATATATTTCTCAGACCAAACATTTTCCCGCATGGACATAGATGTTGATGACTTTGAGACGGAATACGATGTTGAGGAAGCGCATTGGCTCGTATGCTTTATAAACCAGGGTTTGGGTGTTGCATTTTACATTGAGTGTTTTGAGGAATACCTGACTCGACATGTAGGATGGGCGGGAGATCGATACTACTATTTCGACCCTTCTAGGGAAATGCCTAATGAGGAAAACGATATCACTTGGGCATGGGCAGATGTGTTAACGATAGGAAGTGATGACGAAGCTCCTGAAGTTGAGCCTGACTCGCCCTAGGGAAGTTGTCGGGATGTGAGTACGATGTGAGGCTACATGAGACATCCCGGAGACTCACATTCTAGAACATCTAAGGATAGGTATACGAGGGACTAAGGCATAGCCGGCTGTAGTTATCAAGTGAAAAGTCAAATCGATGAATACATATGTAGTGTCTGTAATTGAGAGAATGGAGTGAAGAGGTGGTTGATCTGTCAAAGGCTAGAGTGTATATGTTTGCATGTACGTGTGGGAAAAGTGGGAAAGTCCCTTTCTTCCTCTCCCTAATTCTCAGGACTTGGGTGAACTAATTAACTATGAAAAAAAAAAACGAAGAAAAGAAAAGAAAAGAAAAAATTTGTGTTGCTGTGATCGTACCAATGCGCTATGGTGGGCTAGTAGGTGGGTGGATTTATCCTCGCCGGGTGGTTAGGACCACGAGCCGCAGCTAGTTTCGCCATAGGCTTGGAAGGTATATGTTTGTGTCTTAGCTACGCGCCATAACGGGTTGGTAGGTAGGTGGAGCCATTGTGGCTGGGTAGTCACGACCACGAGCCGTAGCCAGCTTCGTTATGGGCTAGCTGATATATGTTATGTGTTATCATTGTGTGCTTGTGTGTTGTGCGTTGCATTGCGTTGGTAGATGGGTGGAATCAACCTGATCGGGTGGTCAGGTCCACGAATCGCATCCAGTGACAATGTAGGCCAACGTGTGATTAAAATAAAATTGACCTATGAAATTATTCCCCACTCCTGAGGGGGAGAGAGAGAGAGGAGAGGGCGATGATCGCCTGGAAGGGAACATTATTTTCTTGTGTGATTGGTATGTGTTGGCTTATGATAGGTCAGCTCACTTTGAATCAACATTCTTGAAGGCACGGAGACTATATATGTACTTATGGATGAGGCTTTAGCGAGGTAATGCAACGGGTTTGCTTATAACTTGTGTGCTCTATCCGAGGGTTTTCTAGTATGTGTGACACTCTAGGGTTCTGATGTATGTCTTCACTTGCACTCAAATCTCGACGGCTTTTGTAGGACAACGATGGGGATTCTTTAGGAGTGTCTGGTCATGGACTATGTGTACATAGCGAATAGTAGGTGCAATAATGGGATATGCATTTTGGGTATTTTTGCATGTCCTGTTGGATTCATTTCAGTTGTTGTTGTTATTTCGGTATTTCCGTTTCTGTTCTTCGCAATGACAGTGCATGTGTAATTCATGGAAAGGTGTGCATGTGTTATCTGGGTTGAGACCATTGTTCATAATGGAATGCATGAGCAATTTGATGTATGTGGAATCGGAGTTGCATATATGTGCATGTTCTTGGATCATTTTGTAAGTGAATGATTTGTATGTATTCATGAGTGATTTTTTGAGCACTAACAACTTCAATGAGTGCAGGTCCACTTGGAACGATGGCTCGATGGGAAGGTATGCAAAATAGTTGTACACTGATATTTTCATGGCTGTTTTGATTAGATTGCAGCGAGAATGGCTCATCGAGGACGACTTCGCAATTAAGAAGAGGGGAGTATGTTAGCTCCGAAAATGGTTGGTTTTTATGCACTAATGTGGTTCTATTTGGCAGGAAAATACGTTTGATTTCAAGTGCTTGAAGAATGAAATGTGTTGATTGATGAGAAGCATGTGGAGATATTGATTGCAGGGATGTGGAGAAAAGGGATTGAGCATGGAGGAGCCTCCTAAAAACATAGGGAATATTGATGTGCAAAGGAAATTAGAAACGGCTTTGTTTCAAGGGGGGAGGTACCGGATCACTTCAGACTCCATAAGGGCTGCTGGACAAGAGGCTACCTCTCGCGGGCTTGTTCTGCAATGCTCAAGGCGCTCTCCCTCTCTGTTCTTTTTCGGGTGCTGCTTCCTACATCACAGCGGGCCCGCAATATGGTAATGAAAGCACTGTCTTAAGGAAAGTATTCATGGGCAACGTTCCAAAGTCCACCGAGGGTGGTGATCTTCTTGAGTTTTTTTCCCAGTTTGGGGAAATCGAAGAGGGGCCATTAGGTTTTGATAAAGTAACGGGAAAATGTAAAGGTTTTGCAATTTTCGTTTTCAAGACAGTAGAAGGTGCGAGGAAGTGTCTGGATGAGCCCGTACTAGAATTTGAAGAAAAACAGCTTCAGTGTAAACTTGCTGATTCAAGCAAGAGCAGGGAAGAACCAGCACCGTTATCCTCTGTTCTTGGTTATGATATAACAAACCCTTCATCTATTTCGTCATCTGACAGCTCTGCGTATTTGTCAGGAAGCGCACATGGTATTGGCCATTCATATTTGCAGCCAAGTACTCTACCATCGTACGGTGGGTTTGATTCTCTTGGTATGCGTAGCTCGTCCTTTTTAGGGGGTGATTCTGCATACACCCCGGGTTCTCTGACATCTTCACTTGGCCTCGGTGGAACATCTCACAGTCCTCTAAAGCAGACTTCCTATACTCCTGGTACTCTTACATCTCCTCTGGGCCTTGGTGCAAGCTCGCAGAGTCCTCGTCCACAGGCTTCTCGAAGTGGTACATTACATTCTCTGCACACGACGGCTAAAAGATAGAAGGAGAAGAAGATTTTGATGGTGGACGCTGAGGAAGTTATGGCCGTAATTAGTAGACTTTAGAGTGAAATGTTAGCTGTTCTAGTAGAGAAATGATGTTAGAGACTTGCAACCGAGATAAAAGTCATCATGAAATAGGTTATCAACTGATCGTCAATCATCTGCGAACTTTCTGATCAACAGAGCAAGGAAAGCATACTATTCCACTTGTTGACTTCAATTTTCTTTGTACCAGGTACGGGTGTTTCCCATTTGTGTAAGCAATCATAACTGCTTGGCGGATTTGTGTGATTTGTAAATATCTTGCAACTTTTTGCTGAAGCTTCTGAGTTTTTTTTTAGTTGCCTCACAACTCATTGTATACAGATACTCTCGTGAGAACATGCAATTACCGTCATATCGTGAAAACTTGTTGCTAGGAGTAAGAATATGCTGCACTGTACTGAGATATTATGTTTCTATTGGAAGCTTTGGTTGTTTGTACAGTTCCTGGAAGCTCCTTTTTGAAAGCGGAGAGTACTCAGTGTTTTTGTTTTTTCCTTTAGCGATTGCATGTCACCTTTGATAAACATATGGAGCAATATGCATATTTCTTCTGCCATTTCTCCGTGCCTCTAAATAATCAAAGTTTCACAAAAATCTAGGAGAAGGGTGGTTTCTGTGTATGTGAATGTTGGATTATCTGATTGTATCATAGGGAAAATTTATGTGTTTTCTAAAGCGACTGAGGAATTCGATTTTATTTCTTCTCGTTTGAGCATCTGCTAAAGTGTATATGGTTTCCGGTGCCCTTTCCCTAGAGCGTGGACAAGTGAAACTCTCTTTTAATCTGGCTATAGTCATGTTGTGCTATGTGATCGAATGATGAAAGGATATCATGTTTTCTAGAGTCCATAACAGGTTTTTCTTTTGAATTTGCATAATCTTTGAAAGTATGAATTTTCGATGTAAACAGTAAGCATGAAAATTTTCCTAGTACCGAATGATTTGGATGTGTATGTCTAAGGATGTCCCTTTGTTGAAAGTGTATGGATATCTGGGTAAGCAAGCTAGAATGTGTGGGATTGAATTATCTCCTGAGAGCGAGTTGAGAGAAGTAAGGGTGTGTGTATATACGAGAGTGAGTGGGGTGGCGTGAGTATAAGGGAAAGAGGGCGATTTATGTTGGGTATGTGAGTGCATGAGAAAAAAAAAAGGGGTAAAAAGAGGAGTGTGAGCATATGTATGTGTAAACGTGTACATGGTGTAAGGAGTGAAAGCGATCGAGAAAGAGAAAGGTGAAGGGAAAGGCAGTAAGTGCGGGAAATAGAGAAGTAGGGAAGAAGGAGAAGAAGTAGGTAAGACGTGTGTGCAAGAAGAAGAGTGTGCTTGCAGGGGTCAACCTTGGTAGTGGGTATCGGGTTTCCTTCCTACTCTACTAGGATATTGGAGTCTGATTTTGGGCTTAGAGTAGCACTAATAGGCCAATCTCGAGTGTTTTGGGGCAGCTCACAAGTGTATTTTCCTTGGGCTTAGGAACCTAACAATGACGCACAAAGGTGAAGTATTCAGTTGCTTTAAAAAGTATCTTGCACTTGTTGAGAACCAAACAGGAAGAAGTCTAAAGAGACTAAGGTCAGATGGAGGAGGTGAGTACTTCTCAAATGAGTTTGATGCATTCTTGCAGGACAGAGGAATCAAGAGAGAAATTACAAAAAGGTATACCCCTGAGCAAAATAGGGTGGCATAGAGGAGAAATAGATTAATTGTTGAAACAGTTAGGTCAATGTTAAATGAGAAAAAAATATCTAATTACTTGTGGGTAGAGAGTGTATCTACTACTACTTATCTTGTAAACAGGTTACCATCCAAATTTCTTGATGGGATGACCCCATATGAAGCATGGCATGGTAGAAGACCTTCACTTGATCATTGCAGGATCTTTGGATGTGTTGCTTATGTGCATATCCCTTCTCAAATAAGAGGTAAGCTAGATCCTAGGGTAGAGAAGTGCATCTTCATAGGGTACGACTTGAATAAGAAAGGATAGAGGTTCTACAATCCTTCAAACAAAGGATTTATGGTCAATAGAGATGTTGTCTTTGATGAGAATGACTCTTGGTTTGAAAGTGAATGCAGGAAAGTAAAGCTACCTTATGACTTGGAAGAGAAATTTCCAAACCTCACTAAGGAGGAGCCTAATTAGATTGGAGACATCAACTCAGTTGATGAGGGCATCATCAACTTAGAAGAATTCAAGGCATGGAAGTCTAAAGGCAAAGTCAAAATGAAGAAATTGGAGGATATACCTGAATCATCCAACCAAGCAATCAGAAGACCACAAAGAGGTGTATATGTCTCAACCTCCAGGCTATGAGGATCCAAGCAAGGTAACATATGTATGTAAATTGAACAAAGCTCTTTATGGATTGAAGCAAGCACCTAGGGCATGGAACCATAGGTTGAGTACATACCTTTAGGACCAAGGATTTATCATGAGTAAAGCAGATACTTCTTTGATTGTTAAGAGGAGAAATTCAGAGGTAATATACCTATATGTATATGTTGATGATATCATACTCACAGGTAATGATGCTAATGGCATCAAGCAGATCAAGAATCAGATGTTGCAGGAGTTCAAAATTAGTGACCTTGGATCACTAAAATATTTTCTTGGACTTGAGTTAGTCTATACTAAATCTGGAGTTTATATTACTTAGAGAAAGTATATACAGGACATGTTGAAGAAGTTTCATTTGTAGGATGCCAAAGTAGCAAGTACTCCAATGGAGGTAAACCAAAAGCTAAGTGCTCATGAAGGTGATGTGCTTGAGAATATTGCAGGTTACCAAAGCATACTGGGAAGCTTGAACTATGCTACATTGACAAGGATTGATATTGCTTATGGAGTAAGTGTTTTAAGTGAGTTTATGCACAAACCTAGGGCACCTCACTTGGAAGCTGCCAAGAGGATTTTGAAGTACCTTAAGGGAACTCAAAATCAAGGACTTTATTTTCCTTATACTTTTGACATGGACATCAAGATATAGTCAGATGCAAATTGGGCAGGTTGCAAATATGATAGAAGAAGTACCTCATGATACGTTTCTTTTGTAGGTGATAAACCTATATCATGGTCTTCAAAGAAGCAACCTACTATTGCTCTATCTTCTACAGAGGTAGAGTATAGAGGATTGGCCAATGCTACTCAAGAGGCCATATGGAGTAGACTGTTATATACAGATTTGCATTTGCATGCTACATCTCCAATGATTTTTGGAGATAATACAAGCTCACTTCATCTTTCAGAAAATCCTATTTACAAAAATAGAAGGTTTTCATTAATCCTTCAACTTGGAAGTAGTTTGTTTTGGTTCAATCTTTTCTCACATCATTTCCAAAGTACATAGGCACTTGCATAGTATCAATGGAAAGCTAATTGGGCCTACAACTCAAATCTAAAGCAAGAAGGGGCTGGTACAAAGCAGGATTTGGAAGTACCTACTCATTTCTTGAAGTGTCCATCCATCTTTCCCAACACATATAACCCATCAACATTGAACTTGACTTGTAATACGTGGTCAACCATTTGTCCAACAAAAACTAGATTCTTTGTTATATTTGGAACATGCAGCACATCAACAAGATGTTTTATTTCCCGTCCTCCATAGATAGTGCTATGTTTCCTGTATGCTTGATAGGATGTGATGTGTCATTGCCTGTTTCAACATATCCATGAAGTGGAAATTTTTGCAAACTACTAAACCATTCGGCATGAATGGTCATGTGATTTGAAGCACCTGAATCAACATAACAAACATTACCATTCAATTTTGAAACATCAATAGACATCATATTCATCATATGATGTTGGACCATGAACAACTTCTTAGAATCATCTGCACTTGTGGATGCATATTTGTTTTTCCGCTTTCTATTATTTTGATTCTTCAACCTATAGTCATGTTCAAAGTGTCTATGTTTACCACAATTCCAATATCCTTTACTATGATTACGTGAATAATTTCTTTGGAAATTTATGTGGCCTCTTTGGCTCCCCCTGCTTTGTTCATCTACCTCCAGCATCACTCTGTTGTTGACCTTGGTCTTGGTTACTGTGTCCTCTTCCATGTTCAAATCCTCTACCTCTGCCTCTTCCTCTAGCAAAGTAGAATACTTGGTCAGAATTAGGTTTCCCTTGTGAGTTTGAGTCCTCACTAAGATTCTTTTCTTCAATAATCAACATGGACACCAAATCACCAAAATTTAAAATATTGTCCTTAGTCTGAATAGAAGTTTTGAACTGCTTATTTGCAGCTCCTAAACCATGAATGCACACTTCCACCTTATCATCATCATCATCTATATTCATGCCAATGGATGCAAGTGAATCACATATTCTTTTGATTTTTCAGGGTATAGTCACTTATCGAGATGCCCCTTTTCTCTATTGTATTCAACTCATTCTTGACTTGCACTTTTTGTGCCTTTGTATTGGTCTCATATAATGTGACCAAACTATTCCAAGCCTCTTTCAGATTCTTGGCATCCTTTATGTGATCAATCATGCTATCCTCTATGCTAATAAATAGCCAATACATTACCTTTTGTGCTCCTTGATTCCATTCTTCATATGCTTTTAACTATTTTGCTATCTGATTCCTCTCTGGTAACTGTGGAGCATTTTCATTCTCTCCTTTGATGTACTTCCAATAGCCTTTTCCCATCAAGAAATTTATCATTCTGAATCTCCAAGCATGCAAGTTATTCTTGTCGAGCTTGTCACTCATAACCTGACTCATTCCATACACATTTTCCATTTTTGCAGCAATTCACAACAATGCAAAAACACTACAAGATGTACTTCGAACACTATTGCATTGTGACATGACAATTTGATCTTAAAAACATAGTTTTTATGTATCAACAGTACAGAAAATCGCTTGAATTTTTTTGGATCTAGAATTTTGGAGTGTTGTCAAACAGGATGCAAGTCACAATTTTCCAAACTGACCTAGTTTTTTTGTGGGCCCTACCTTGTAGGATCAAAACAAAGGTCATTTGTGAATCGTGATTTGTCCATGCCTTCTCGTGTACTCTTCACTGACGGCATTCTCCACGAGCTCTTTATAGCCACACTAGCTTTGATACCATGTAATGAGAAAGGAGATAAGGAAGAGAGCTCACTCACACACTCTCATACTCAAAGATGAGCACACACACATTGAGGCAAGGAAAAAATCATCATCATCATCATCTTCTTCTTCTATTACATAAAAGGAATATACAATAATGGCCTAAGACAATAATAGAACTAGTGCAATATATAAAGAACAATACATAAGGAAAATCCTAATGTACACAAATGAGTGAGCTAGCAAGAAACAAATATGCCATCACTATATGGTAAAGCTCAATGAACTATCCCTAACATATACCAGCGTGTCCATTATACATGTTAGAGAAATAAAAAAGTGATACATGTCATCCTAGATCATCACATGTCGAGCTTGATCTCAAAAACTGGTTGGTCCTAATATATTGGAGTTGAGTCTTATAGGGACCCTCTGGTGTCTCTTGATAAGATATAGCTCAAGTGTCTCTAGGTCTCTCCATGCTATATGACATCTCCAAATCACTAGTCTCTAAAATTAGCACGTAGGAGTAGTCACTGAGCTACTAAGCCCATGACCTAGCTGTGTGATTGACACTAGCTTCAGAGGAATCTGATGCATTGTCTATCCTGACCTAGATGTCTACCTGAAGAAGAGGCAAGATTATACACTTTGATTGATTATGAGTTGTACAAATAGTGAAAGGAAAATTTCCTTGGATTTATTTTCCATGAGTTAGATTATTTACCTCTACTTTAAGCTACTCAATCTGATGTAGCGGATAGACACTTATCCTTAAAAAGGAGTATCAAAATGTTGATGTTCTCTAGTTTATGGTAGCCTACAATGATAATGGATGTCAATACCTACGTACACAAATATGATACTTGTCCAAAGCCAAGTACCCTTTTATAAAGAATGAAATGCCACTCAAATGAATGAGGGGAGGAAGAGCCTTTACAAAATGGGTTATTGACCTCATTGGTCCAATACACCCACACACACAAGGCTCTCATGTTGATTACATCATTGTAGCTATTGATTGCTTAACCAAGTGAAACGATTCCAAAGCCACCACTAAAAATAGTGCACACATCAAGGCCAAATTATTATTTGATTAGGCATTCATGCACTTGGTAGAGAAATTGGAGAAGCTTTTAAGAGGTATAAAAGTGAGTTGCAAAGTGATACATTTTGGTCAAGCTAACCTACACAAGACTAGCCCTTCAGGTTTTGGAGAGTCAAGTAGACCTTATAGGTATGTGATTAGTGCAATCAAATCCAGTATGTACTTTGGAGCATCAAGGAGAAAGAGTTTGTACGAAACATATAAGTTTGCTTTTTTACTAGCTTAAAAAACTTGTTATCTTTAGATCAAACAATCAACTTCAAATGCTCTTAGCAACCAGCATGATTACAATTGGAAAAATTCATTTTGGAGGAATTTAAAGCAAGATATGCTTCTGGAATGAACTTAACACTCGACATAGGTACCCCCAATTTTTGAGGGTTTTGTAGACATAGACCCCTAAAATTTAGATTTCTCACAATCTACTAAACCAAAATGCTTTGAAAATTTGTACACATAAACTAACTCTAATAACTTTCCAATAACTACTCACACATTCAATTTGAAGCTTTGTAAGGAGAGCAACAACCTCTGCAAATTCAGTATTTTTTGAAGAAGATGCTACAGAGAAATGAAGGAGCAACACAATGATGACCCAAAGTGTATGTATATTGCTTCAATGTAATGTAAAAGTGATTTCTTTATATGGACTCTTGAGGTGTTCCATGACTTCTACAAGTGAATTTTGAATTCCAATCAAGGTAGGATGTTTGTTGAAGAGAATCAATTCACTTTCCTATGATCTAGGAAAATTGAAGATCTAATCTGATCTCTTTTTTGGTGATTGATTGATTGACTGATTGATTGTCAATCTCAATCACCTCAAATTCGTAGAATTTGAGATCTCCTTTTCTCCTTTTACAAGTGTAAAGGTCTAAGCTTTTATATTAGTAACTAATCCATAAAAAAACCTTAGAAAAGGTACCAAAAAAATAAATATTGATGAAGAACCTCTTCAAGGGATAACTTTGGTACATTCCTCATGATGGTTTGATGAAGTATAACAAATGAACCTCAAACATAGTGTAAGCTTGATGTTCCAACAGCTCCCCCTCAAGCTAAATTATGCTTGAGTCTTCATTCTCTAATATGTTGAATACTTGCCATTGATTTAAATTTACAAAGCTTTATTCCATCAAATGCCTTTGTCATCATATGTGCTACTTGCTTTTGAGTTGGTAAAAAAGAAATATCAATCTCTTTTTCCATGTTTTTCTCTCTAACAAAGTGGTAATGAACGTCTATGTGTTTGGTTCTTGCATGGAAAATAGGGTTCGTCGCTAGATGCATGGAACTTACATTATCTCTAAATATGTAAGGTTTGGAACTCACAAGTCCGAAATCTCAGTATAGTGCTCTTAACCATATTGCCTCTTGAGTTTCTATGGTCAAACCTATATACTTTGCTTCAGTTGAGGATAAAAAAATTTTGGTTGCTTCTTGGAACTCCATGACACTAACTTTGAACCTAGAAATGCTAAGAAACCAGAGGTACTTATTCTATCATCCTAAACTCCTTCCCAATCTGCATCTGAATAGATTTTGATATCCAAATCTGAAGAGTAAGGATAGAATATACCTTCATTGATTGTACCTTTGAGGTAGTTGAGCACTCTCTTAGCTAAATCCATGTGTAGTCTTCTTAGAGAAAGTATGAATTGGCTTAGCACTCTTACACGATTGAGATATTTTCCCTTGAGTAGCATATATCAAGATACCTACCAAGCTCAGATACTCTTTAATGTCTTCAATTTTGTCACCTTCATAAACACTAAGTTTATGATTCATCTCCAAAGGTGTACTTATAGGTTTAGTGTTCTCCATGTTGAACTTTAGAAGTAGATCTAAATGGATTGTCTCTAAGTCAAATACATTCCTTCATCTATGTATATGACTTGCATACCTAAGAAGAATGTGAACTCATCTGAGTCATTGATTTTGAACTCCTCTTGCATATACCTAACAGCCACGTGTGGGAAAGAGAATCAGCCATAAGAGACTCAGTTGGCATAGTACTATCAAGAGTCAACACATAAGCATCATCAGAAATAGAATTAATTTCTTCAATCTTCACAGTCGAAGTAGATGGTGCAGGTAATTGTTTAGCATGCCCATTAACATTCTATCCTTTACCTTTAGCATTCTTTACTGCATAAGATTCTTTCTTCATATGTCCTTTCTTATGAAAATAATGGCATTTGATATCCCACTTCCTTGATTTACTTCTACTCTTATTCCGTTGATCATTCTTTTCCTTGTTCTTGCTCCTTCCACATTGCTGGTTCTTTCCTTGGTAAGAATCATGAACATTATACGCATCTCCACTCTGAGTACCAACCATAGATTTTCTATGAATCCCCTCACTCAAGAGTGCTCCACATATGTCATCATACACGAGTTTACCACTAGGTGCACTATTGCTAATAGCTGTGCAGAACGTATCCCACGATGATTGCAAGGTGCATAAGAGCAATACTACTTTCATTTCATTATCCATATCCATTTTTTGAGCTTGTAACATCAAACTCATTTAGATGAGTAGCAACACTATCTATGTCCTTCATGTGAAGGTCATATAATTTTCTCATCAAATACTTTATTTGATGCTATCTCTTTTTCATATGTATTGCATAACTTCTTCAGAAGCTCCTTTGCACTTTCACAATCTAATACTATAAATTAAACATTATCTACCAGGTGCAAGAAAATGGTAGACCTAACCATTTCATCTAACTCATCCCAATCATCTTCATCCATGTCAGTAGGCTTCTTTGAAATCCCATTTACTAGCTTCCATTGCCTCCTTTGAATCACCACATCTTTAATCTGATTCTTCCATAGAGCAAAGTTTGTGCCATCAAATTTTTGGATCTCAAAATGGTATTTGCCCTACAAGTTATAGCTCCTCCTCGGAACACTGGCACTAGACCCTGATCCACCTGATGTGCCTGAGACCTCTGATGCCATGATGGTAGAGAAGTTAATAGAATGATAATGGAGCTAGAAGAGTCCAAACAACAATGAATAAGTGTATCAATGGAGTAAATCAACCACTATGTAATTGACAAAACCAAGAAAATTGGAAAGATTTTGCCAGAGTATCCTCTTCAAAATGAGCATATAACTAGTGTCAAAATATCATAAAACTGCAAGTATTGACATGTTTACCTGCATAGTGAATCACTGAATCCACTACATATAATCAGTTACCCAGTAGAAGCCAACTAGGCTTATCGTGCACCTATGAACAACTATCATACATCTCCTAAGGCAAGGCCGTAAGAAAAGACAAAAAAAAAGAATAATGACTAAGTGGTGGGCTAGTGGTGTAACTCTAATGCCATGTAGAGGTTACCACAACACACATATAAGATCAAGGTTAGATAGAAAGAGAGATATCACTACTCATGGGAATAACACAAGAGATTTGGTTATAATGGAAAGTGGACTCAAGAATAGTAGAAGATGAACTCAACTCAATTCAACTAAAACTCATAACTCTAATACAATGGAACTCAAAAACTAAGCAATATATAGATGGTTCTATCCACCCATGCACTCCCTATATGGAGCTTATATGGTGATCTAGATAGAAGCTAGGTGAAGGGCTATAGGCCAACACAATGGGTACTAAGATGGACACCCTAATGGTTCCAAACACACAAACGGATGATCCTACATGGGAAGGGGACCATCCTTATAAGGTCCTCTAAGCCTAAGTTGGCCTACCCATGTTATAGGGTCGTGGTAGCTTGACCCATGCCCAAATTAATTTCCACCATTGATCTATGGGGTAAATCCAATGGTAGAAAGGTAGGATCAACAACCATTTGTTTGTAACCCTTGATCTTGCTTAATCCACACTTAGGATCAAGTCTAGATCTAATGGCCCAAATCAATTAGACCCTTCCCCAAGTTAAGAAAGCTAATTTTGTTTCTAGCCCTTGATTTAGGTTGATCCTCACATCAGATCAATCCCCAAATCCAATGGATTACAAGTAACCTTCCTAACTATCCATCTACGATCTACTGTAGACCTCATCTGACCTCAAAGACAGGAACCTACCAATGTCCAACACTCTCACATGGCTTCTCCTCATAATGGGGGCCTTACAAAATAGAGTGTTATGAACAATGGTGGTGCTACATAAGGGTGAGGCATTGAGCATATCTAACACCACCCCTCAATGTCCACCCAAAGGTGAACTACCTTCTTGGCCTGATGCCAAGTCTTCCATGAGGATGGAGCATTGGCCATGTCTAACACCCCCCCTCAATGTCCACCCAAAGGTGAACTATTCCCTTGGCCTAATGCCAAGTCTTTGAAGATGTATTTGAAGTAGATCCTTTGTAAGCACTTTGGTGAGGGTACTTGCTACATTCTTCTGGATGGGATAGGATGCTATTTCCACCATCCTTCCCAATTGTACCTTCTTGCCAACTCTTGATTGTCCTTCACGAGGTCTATTCCCAAGCCTTCTAAAAAGTCTGACTGCAAACATGATATCTTGTATGATACTCCATAAGTAGATAAGATTACCAAAGACCTTCATGTAGCTCCCAATGTGTATCCACTGGTACAATGATCTTATAGCTTCTTTCATCACATATGATGCCCTCTTCATCTTTTTTCATATTATGTCCTTTGAATGTGGAGCCTCAAACCTTGGTGGCTGTGATGCATGTACCTCCTCCTTGAGGTCAACATTCAAAAGTTCTGATTTGACATCCACCATAGAAACTTTCCACTTCATCTGAGTCGCTAGCATTAGTATGATGCAAATATTGGTCATTAGAGCAAAAGTGTATTGAAAGCTAAAACCCTTCATGAGTGAAAGTCCTTGTGATATCAATGTGTCTTGATAGCATTCCAAGATCCCTTGTTTGTGCTTCACCTGCCTAACCCACTTGGTGCTAGTGACCTCCCATGCTTCATTCTTCATTAAGCTATCATATTTGGCTTTCACAACTTCCTTCCATGCCGGATCTACAAGTGCTTCATCTTCAACTATTGGCTTCATTACTTCCTTCATATTCGCAACCATCATGGCTATACTGACTATGGGAGTAGAAGCCCACTTGTGCTCCTCTATTCTCTGTGATCTCCTTGGTCCTTCTACCTTCTCTTCAATAGTTGTTGGCATAGGACTACCGTGACCATAGAGCTTCTTCTTCACCCACTGTAGTGACAACCAATCTGTTTGGGTGACTTTCGGTTGGTAGACTCTCTTCTCACGATCTAATGATGACGATTCCTCCTGTTCATAGGTAGGGATGACTCTTGGGCTACGTACATAGTGAATTACTCCTTCTCTTGATGATAAAATTGGAAGCTCTTTTCTTGTCCTCCATTGCACGTGGCTGCTCCATAGACACCACATCACGGCTCCCTTTGATCTTCTTTGCCTCATGGTCATACAATATGAAAGCCCTTTGATTTTCATTATGACCTAGGAAGATGCATCTCTTGCTGTTTGGTTCCAACTTGTTCTTTCTTTGAACTGGGACAAGAGCATAACACACACTCTTGAAAATTCTAAAGTATAAGATGGATGGATTCTTACCAATGTAGACTTCATGATGAATCTTTCTATTTTGATAAGGAAAGCTCATGCCTTCCCTCATACACATTTTTATCTCAACAATGGTGTGACTCTTGCATTCCATAATGCCATCATGCTGTGATGTGTGAGGTATCACTGATTGACACTTTATCCCTTTCCACTTGCAAAAGCCTTCCAAATCCTCTGAGTTGAGCTCACCACCACCTCCTATTCCAAGCTTCTTCACACTTTTCCCTAGTTCATTTACAACAAGTTGTGGTTGTTCTTCAATCTTACCAAAAGCTTGAGCCTTATCACGAAGAAAGTACATCCACATCTTCCTGCTATAGTCTCAACGATCACAATCTAGGAAGATCCTCCCAAGGCCTATATAGACATCTTACCACACAAGTTAACATATACCAACACTAGAGGAGCCTTTGAACTACTCTTGCTTTCTTGTGGGAATGTCTCTCTATGTGGCTTGCCCATCATACAAGCTCTATAAGGTTCCTTCATTCCATTCACTGTAGGTAAGTGATGAATAACATTACCTTGCTTTTGCATCTCCTTCCATACTATCCATGTCACCATGATGGGTTCTTGCTGAGGTTGCATAGAACTAGATTGACCTATATTGGTCATTTGATGAGATGCACCAATGTCTAGTACCCATGAATCCACAATGATTCTTCTTGCTTTGAGGAGCATACCACCTTTGCTTTGGCTCCATGTATTGTCTCCTCCTTCACTTCATCTATCCTCTTGACATGACAATCTGCAATTGCATGTCCCTTCCTTTTGCAATGGAAGCACTGTCCTTGAAACTTCTTCTTACTACTCCTCCTCCTCCTCCTCCTCTTCTTTTCACTTTCACCTTTGGTTGAGGAACCATCTTTTTCTGATGCATTTTTGGAGAACGTAGTATCTCCATTGTTGCTTCTTCGTTGGGTTTTGAGCTCCAAATCCTCTTCCCTTGGTAGTGAATAGAACTCCTCAAATATCAAAGTTTGAGGTCTCACCTGAGTGTTGAGAGTAGTTACCCTTCCATCATACTTTGGTGGAGAACTTTGGAGATGCCTTTGAGCTAGTCCCTTGCTAGTCTTCTCTATCCCTTCAAAAGCCTTTCCATCACATGGCTTCTTGATCTGAGTAGTGGATGCCTTAACCTTCTCTCCTTCAGCAAACTTCTCTACTTCCAATCGATTTTCTAAATTTTGAATGCATGTTTGATTTCTTACCTCATAATGACTCCTCAATATACTCCATGCCTCACTTGCCTTGGATGTATGTTGAATAAGAGGTAGAATAGACTCCACACAGTTGTTCACTATGTAATATAGTGCATTTGCATTCCTTATCTTCCAAGCTTGTAGAAGCTTTGCATATGGGAGAATCACCTTACTCGGATCCAATGGGTCGAAGGTAGGTTGTGGCTCTTGCTCACTTCCCATCACCATCTCCAAAAGATCATAAGAATCAAGGATGATTGTAATCTTGAACTTCCAAAGAAAATAATTCATACCATCTAACTTGCCTTCACTGAAGATTGGTGGATGAACCCATAGTGTTTGCATTTCCAAATCCATTGCACCAACTCCATTTCCAATTCCAATCTTAGATGCTAAAACCTCCATAGTGTTGAAGCCTTTGTGTCCCATGAACTTGAAACCTTGAAGCCTTTGCCTCCCAAGAACTCTAGCGTTGAAGCGTTCAACTCTTGACAACTCTAGCGTTGAAGCCTTCGCCTCCCACAAGCTATAGCACTGAAGTTGCCTCCCAAGAACTCCAATATTGCAGCCTTTACCTATCACAAACTTTGGAGTTGAAGCATTTACCTCTAACAAGCTTGAATGTTGAAGCCTTCCTTCCACAAATGCTAGAGTTGATTCCTTGGCCTCCACGATATCTGCATTCTTCTATGCCTTCCTGTGCTCTAATACCATGTAAGAAAAGAAAAAAAAAAAAAGAATAATGACTAAGTGGTGGGCTAGTGGTGTAACTCTAATGTCATGTAGATTTTACCAAAACACACATATAAGATCAAGGTTAGATAGAAAGAGAGATATCAGTACTCATGGGAATAACACAAGAGATTTGGTTATAATGGAAAGTGGACTCAGGAATAGTAGAAGATGAACTCAACTCAATTCAACTAAAACTCATAACTCTAATACAATGGAACTCAAACACTAAGCAATATATAGATGGTTCTATCCACCCATGCACTCCCTATATGGAGCTTAGATGGTGATCTAGATAGAAGCTAGGTGAAGGGCTATAGGGCAACACAATGGGTACTAAGATGGACACCCTAGTGGTTCCAAACACACAAACTGATGATCCTACATGGGAAGGGGACCATCCTTATAAGGTCCTCCAAGCCTAAGTCGGCCTACCCATGTTCTAGGGTCGTGGTAGCTTGATCCATGCCCAAATTAATTTCCACGATTGATTTATGGGGTAATCCAATGGTAGAAAGGTAGGATCAACAACCATTTGTTTGTAACCCTTGATCCATGCCCAGGTTATGGGGTCTAATTGATGTGGATCAAGTCTAGATCTAATGGCCCACATCAATTAGACCCTTCCCCAAGTTAAGAAAGCTAATTTTGTTTCTAGCCCTTGATTTAGGTTGATCCTCACATCAGATCAATCCCAAATCCAATGGCTTACAAGTAACCTTCCTAACTATCCATCTACGATCTACTGTAGACCTCATCTGACCTCAAAGCCATGAACCTACCAATGTCCAACACTCTCACATGGCTTCTCCTCATAATGGGGGCCTTACAAAATAGAGTGTTATGAACAATGGTGGTGCTACATAAGGGTGAGGCATTGAGCATATCTAATAGAGGCAGGGTAAGTATTCCACCTGCATCACTGAAGAGACCCTAACATCTGTGTGTCTCCTAGCTAAGAAAACCTCACCACAAACCTCTTTATCCACTACTAGAAATAGGGGGGCATAGAGACACCCCCCAATGGAAAAAAAGCGGGTCTCGCTGCTTGTGCAATGCTAGTGTCACATAAGCGATGAGACTTTTTTTATTAAAAAAACATCACTCGTCGCATAAGTGATGCAAAGTGTCACTTATGCAATGCTACAAATGTGCATCGCAAGGAGCATCGCTAATTAGCGATGCTCTTACCGATGTTGGCAAACTGCCTGTGACACTTGAGCGTCACATACTCGACATCCTAATATTTGAGAGCATTGCATAAGCGACGCTCTGGAATGCTAAAAAACAAATTTTATTTCTCTCGGCACATTTGTGCTGAGATTAGGACACACAAAAGAGAGAGAGAGAGAGAGAGAGAGAGAGAGAGAGAGAGAGAGAGAGAGAGAGAGAGAGAGAGAGAGAGAGAGAGAGAGAGAGAGAGAGAGAGAGAGAGAGAGAGAGAGAGAGAGAGAGATCGACCCTATCAGTTTAGCACACACAAACCTCAAAGGAAGCAATGTACACACACACACACACATACACACATAGATTTACACACACATGTACACATGCATACACACACATATACACACATATACACACATATACACACATATACACACATATACACACATATACACACATATACACACATATACACACATAGACACACACACATACACATAGACACACATATATACACACACATAGACACACACACATACACACATAGACACACACACATACACACACACACATACATACATAGACACATACACATTTACACACACACACAAACACACATCCACACACATTTCCACACACACATACACGTGCATACACACATATATATACACATACACATGTATATGCACACAGACAAACATACACACATAGATACACACACACACACATAGACACACACACATACACACATAGACACACACACACATACACACAAAGACACACACACATACATACATAGACACATACACACGTACACACACACAAACACACATCCACACACATTTCCGCACACACACACATGCATACACACATATATATACACATATACACGTATATGCACATAGACACACCTACACACATAGATACACACACATACACACATAGACACATACACAGATTTACACACACACATATACACACTAATTTACACACACATACACATGCATACACACACATATATATAAACACATAGACACACACACATACACACATAGACACACGCACACATACACATACACACACACATAGACACATACACACTTACACACACACATCCACACACACATCCACACACATTTACACACACACATGTACACATGCATACAGACATATATATATATATATATATATATATATATATATATATATATATATATATATATATATATATATATATATATATATATATATATATATATATATATATATATATATATATATATATATATATATATAGATACATAGGTATATACACACATACACACACATACACACACATACACACATAGACACACACACACATACACACACATAGACACATACACACATATATATGCATACACACACACGTAGAGAGACATACACACATGTAGAGATATACACACACACACACATACATGCATACATATGCTTACATAATGCATATGCATATGCATACATAATGCATATGCATATGCATACATACATACTTACATGCGCATACACATACACACGCATGCATACATATGCATACATAATGCACATGCATATGCATACACGCACATACACACATATACACACACATACACACACATACACACACATATACATATACACATACACACATGGACACACACACGTGCACATAGACACACACACACATACACACACATACACACACATACACACACATACACACACATACACACACATATATGCATACACACACATAGAGAGACATACACATACATGCATACATAATGCATATGCATACATACATACTTACATGCATACACAAACATACACACACATATGCATACATAATGCACATGCATATGCATACATAATGCACATGCATATGCATACATAATGCACATGCATATGCATATATACATGCATACACATACACACATAGACACATACACACACATAGACACATACACACACATACACACACATATACATAGATTTACACACACATGCACACACATACACACATAGACACACACACACACATACACACATGTACACACACATAGACACATGTACACACACATAGACACATACACACATACACACATACGCACATAATGCATATGCATATGCATACATACATACTTACATGCATACACATGCATACACACACATATGCATACATGATTCACATGCATATGCATACATACATGCATACACATAGATACATACACACATACACACACACATACACACACATAGACACATACACATGCATAAACACATACACACACATAGACACATACACACTTACACACACACACATCCAGACACATTTACACACATACACACATACACATGCATACAGGCACATATATATAGATACACATGTATATCCACTCATAGACACACACACACATACACACATAGACACACACACACACACGTACACACACACGTACACACACATACACACACATACACACACACTTAGACACATACACACATATATGCATACACACACACACACACGTAGAGAGACATACACACACATACACATACATGCATACATATGTATACACACACACACAGATAGAGAGACATACATGTGCATACATACATACTTACATGCATACACATGTGTGTATGTGTGTGCATACATAATGCACATGCATATGCATACATACATGCTTACATGCATACACACACATACACACACATACACACACATACACACGCATACACACACATACACACACATACACACACATACACACACATACACACACATACACACACACATAGACACACACACACATAGACACAACATGTACCTTGTTTGCTCAGTGACAGTCAGAGTGCCATTGCCTTGGGTAAGAATCCGGTATATCATGCAAAGACCAAGCACATTGAGGTGAGGTATCACTTCATTAGAGATTGCTTAGCCACTGAGTGCATTATTCTTGAGAAGGTTCAAACTTGAGATAATGCTGCAGATGCTTTGACAAAAGCTCTACCATAGGATAGCTTTCGACACTACTGTCACTTGATGGGGGTTACTTGATGCATGATCTTACACAGTCATGTGTATACTGTGTAACATGCCCATCAGGTGGGAGGTATAGTTTTTATACTTACACTCACATATTCTTTATTTTTCTCCCATGGTTACTTTGTCCATATTGGCCTTTAGTGGGACATTGTTACCGTTAGTGTCCATGTGAAAGGCCAAATGGTCATCGGACACCTCTTATATATGGTCTTTAATAAAACATATAGTGGCCTCGTCACCCATAGACTGTAATTTTGATCGCATTTGTAAGACCTAAGAAGTCTATCTTCGTGCTCCCTGTGTATTGTGTTTTTCCTGCATATTCTGCAACCTCTATGCGACGTATCGTGTGCGGCCCTAGGAGCTCAGTTTCCTACTCCGAGGATATCGTCATGCAGTTCTCAAGAAGAAGAGTGCACTATGGTGCATCGCCAACCACATGAAAAGAGGATGGATTTCTCCATGAACAAAGGAGATAACTTTGATAGCAAAAGTTCCATCACCAAGTCCATGATTTTGATAGGGTTCCATATCTATTCACTGTCAAAGCATCCAAAAAGGGAGATTTCATGTAGATATCCCTTGGAAGAGCTCCCTAAAGTATAGACTTTTTTGTTGGAATCCTTCTTCTTCAAGAAGAAGAAATGAAAATAAGAAAAATAGGGACAAGAACATATCCCACAAAGATCATTTCCATAAAAAATGATGGTTGTCTCTTTCAATGTCCTGAGGCTTTATGTCCCCTCAAGAGCTATTGTTATTAGTCAATGGCTTCATGATAAAAGCACCAATCCATACTTCATCTTTCTTAAAGAGATCAAAATTGATGGTGAATACCTTTTAAAGAGACTCAATAGAATTTGTTCATCTCATATGTGGTTTGCCACCTTGTACCTATAAGGGCGTGGCAGCTCAAATTTAGGCATCGAATGTGTTTAACAACCTTGCCTTGTGGAGACCCTTATGGAACAAAATCACATTAGATTATTGCCTCCTTTAAGGCCCCCTAAAGTTCACCATTGTTTTAGTGTATGCACCCAATCTCGTAATGGAAAAACAAGTTATCAGGAAATCATTGGACTCTCTATCCTTAGATGCTATTATGTGTGGGGGCTTTAATATGGTTGAAGCTCAGTTTGATAAATGGGAACAGAGAGGATATTTGGGACCAGATGAAGCTCCAACATGATCTAGTACAATATGGTTGAAGCTCAATCTTGAGAAGGATGTCTCGACTAGGTGAAGCTCCACCATGATCTAGTAGAGGTCAAAGAAAGCTTTGGCTTCTCTTGGTCAAACCTCTAGGAGCACTTTTGAGGAAAGTGAGACTAGAGAGAAGCTATGTGACTCACAATGTCATAGATAGATTAAGCCCCCTATCCCTCACTCAACATGTGCATCTTGTTATTTCAAATCATGATCCTATGCTTTTGATCTTCAAGTCGCATTCTCAACATAAAAAATCTCCTTGGTTCCATGCCAATCCTATGACCTTCTCCCCTCCCTCAGTTTCCCAGGAGATCATCTTGACCTAGAATTAGGCCCTTAGCACCCACTCTTCTTTGGCCAAGTGATCTAAGGTGGCAATTAAGAAGACACAAAATATTATGTTCAAGAATAAGAAGGAATTCCAAAACGTTTTTCATGATAGAAGGGTGTTTCTTTATCAAAGGCTTTGATGTCTCAAGACATAAGTCAACAAAGGCCATTCACACCTCCATTCTAGGCTATGAAAGATCAGACGCATGCTAAGACATAAAGAGGAAATTCAAAGGAGGAATCTTCATATCTACTTCAAAGATTGGTGGGTAGGAAAAGTGGCATACCAATGAAAGAAATGTGGAAACTCCTTAAGAAGAAACAAAATAAGGGATCAATTCCATATATGATTGATGGCAATGATGTGCAGTGCAATATGGATGAAGAGAATAATGCTCTTATTGTCAACCACTTCGCCTAGCTTTTGGGGTTGTTTACACTGCTATCTTCTCATAAGCATGATTATGGCTGCCATCTCTAGAGTTAGATCTAGAAGAATACAAAACATATGCTGCCACTTCTTGATGCTCCTTTCGCCAATATGAAGCATTTAGAAGCAATTGATTCTCTTCCAAATGGTAAACACCCAGATTTGGATGGTCTCACCAATGAGTTCTTCAAGTCATTCAAATAGATTTTGGTGACCCCATTATGCTTGATTCGGTAGGAGGCCATGTGCTTTGGTCTGCTTCTTGATTGTATCAATGAAGGTGTAATTAATCTAATTAAAAAAATGACTGTAAAAACAACATGGAGAACTAGATGCAAATTATGATGTTGCAAACATGATACAAGATTTTCTCTAAGATTCTCACTAATTTCCTTTCTTGCCACCTATGTGTATGGATCAATGAGGAAGAAAAAGGCAAAATTGAATTCAATAAATCTTAATATAGAATCAAGTGGGACTTCCTACTTCAATCTTTGAAAGACCTTGGTTGTGGTTTGAAGTTTATCAAGATGATATGGGCTCTTCTAGGAACTACCTCTACTCACATTAACATTAATGGCTAGCTCTCTCAATCTATCCATCTAAAACACTTGATCAAGCAAGGCTTCCTTCTTGTGCCACTTCTATTTGCGATTTCTACTCATGGCCTTAGTTTCTTGGTTAACCATCATGCCCATATAGGGCAAATCCAAGGGCTTATGCTGGCTCCATGCCAAGACCAAATGCTCATGAAAATTTTTGCTGAAAACATAAATTCCTTCTTACGTAATGATCCAGGCACTATCACCTCATTTTGGCACTATTTAAATACCTATTATTTCACCTATAGGTCTAAAATAAATCACCCAAAACTGACATTCAAGGCCATCATTGGGCACACACATCATTTTTGGCAGATCAAGAATGCCATGTGATCCCCAGTGGTCAAATTTTGTGTCTCTTGGGAATTTTGATGGGTTTTGATGTTAATATCAATAACGGTGGGATTGGGCTCGTACCAAGCTTGACAAAAACTTTTTTATTGGAAAGAAATCCAAATCAACTTGGTGGGGTGGTTTATGGTGATCAAGAAATTCCTCATAGCCTTGATTATCTATTTGCTATTGTCTTGTATACCAAAACACAAAGATCTAGCTAAACTAGAAATAATTTGTATAAATTTTCTCTAGATAGATGATCCCAATAGAAGAGTTTTCCCAAAATCAAATGGGCTATTTGTGTTAGTAAAAAAGACTCGAATGGACTTGGCATCCTTGACATTGAATTTTTGGCCAATAATTTGTCATCCAAATGCTTGATTAAAGCTTGGAACAATATGTATCCCTCTTTGGTCAAATTGATATTCACAAACAAAAGTGTGTGTACAATGTTCGAGCCTCCTCTTTGTTCACTTATAGTGGCTCAAACTTGGTTTGTTTGTTGGAGAAGTTGGAACAAGATGAACCCTATCTTCAAAATCAATGAATAGTGGAAGTGGGCTATTGGTATTAGATAAAATGGTTCAATTTGGCTCCCAAGGGAATCAAGAAAGTCGATTCAACAAACCTCCAAAGAGCAAAGAAATTGTGGATTAAAGGGTTTCATATGTGGAAGCACCTCTCAAATCAAAACAAAAGACAATGGATTAGATTTGAGGACATTAACCTAGCTTAGAGAGTGGACTTTGAGGAGTGGTTCCTTTTACGAAACAAAATCAGTGTTTGTGATAACTTGAAGTCTCTCCTCCTTCTCAGTTAAGATCTCCGTTGCATAGAAGGCATAAAATAGCACAATGGCAATATCTTGGAAACAAATCCTTGTTTTAATAAGAATATGGAGTTTCATATCTCACTTAGCAAGAGGTTTGTGTATGAACTAGCTGAGTATCAAATGGCAAATTGAAAAGTCCCTTAGATTTTTAGGTAGAAGAATTTGTAATTGTAAGAAGTCCCCTCCCTTTAGAAACCGCAAGGAGTTTGCTTTTTAGACAAAAAAGAACAAAGCAAATGCCCCTCCCCCCCATGAGGGGGATAGAAAGGTTAGTAAAGTTCTTTGAATTTTTTTCTAATGAGTTTGTAACTATTAGTACCTCTGGACATTCTTCCAACTTTCAAGCCTAGATTTCCTTCTGCCCTCAAGCCATCAATGTTGTATCACCTTCAGGCAATCTTACCCTCGATGTGGGATAAAGAGTATACCATGGGCATCATGCCCCTTCCCTTGTATAATTTTTTAATCTATTTATTCATGCAAGGGATACTAGATTGTTGGGGTATGAATCAACACCCCTATGCACCTTTGGAAGGTTATAGGCCCTCATAGGTTGTTTTCCATACTAACATAGAGTCATTGTTTAGAATTTAACTATAAATTTAAATGCCACAAAATAATGAAACTTTCTAGAATGAAAATTTACATTCCACTTTAAAACACTTGATTTGAATAATCCTACATGGAGAACCAACCTTTGCAAGATAGACTAGTTATCCTTGTTTTTATCTACCTATCTGCAGAGACAAACCTGCACTATTTGCAATTCATGTAGAAATCCTTCAATGTCAATAAAAAACTTTATACTAGGTGTAATAGAATCTATTACAATCAAACTCAAGTGCAATCACTTCAAATGGACGATTTAAGAAATACTTACAAAAAAAGCAAGACCATACTAAACACTAGCTCACTACATAGAGAGGTAGTGAGTAGTGGCTAATTATAGTAAAAGAAAAAACTAGAAAATGGCTAACATAGAAGGGGGGGTTGTATTTATCAGCTTCTAAAGACTCTAAATTACCTAAGGAAGAGAGTAAAGGTCATCAAATTCCACTCATGACTTGGATTCATGCATATATAGATTATTAAAAAGTGTTCCCATGATTTTGCAAGAATCTTCCATTCACCCACTTAACTTTTTGGTAAGCTATGACTTTGGAAAGTCTTTGAAACTTCTTGGTAGCTACAATTCATTTTATGAAGCCTCCAAATGATAGGTCCACATTTCATCCATGCCTTTAAGCCATGAGGTAAGGATTAAGGCTTGATTTTTACCACTGTGCCTCAAGCCTTATACTTAAATCCACCATACCAATGGTTCTCTTGAATTCAAACAGCTTTGTTCCTTCCAAACCTTTTGTAAACATGTATACAAATTGATCTTTGATACTCACATGATCCACTTGACCTCCTTTGTAATGACCTTCTTTATAATGAAGTTTTAGTATACCTCAATGTGCTTGGAGTTAGCATGAAAAACCAGATTTGAGGCTAGGTGTACACTACTCATGTTGTCACACATGATAGGAATCTATTTCACCTACAAGTTCAAGTATTTAAAGAGCTTATTTAGCCACATAACCTCACAAGTGAAAAAATCATAAGCTCAATATTGAGCATTAGTTGAAGATAGGGCTATTTTTGGCTACTTCTTGGAGCTCCAGGAGATATTCTTGCTTCCAGTCATGACTATATAGCCACTTGTACCCCCTTATCATCCTTCCAACCTGCTCGATTTGCATTGCAATAAGATTTCCCTTTAAAATAATCATCAAAATTATAAACAAGCCTTCATTTATAGTGCCCTTGAGATATCTAAGAAACCTCATGGATGGCATTTAAGTGTTGTGCTTTGGGAGTTTGCGTACTACATGCTTGATGGTGGGTTGAGTAAGAGTTGCATAGTTCAAAGGTCCTATAGTGGATCTATACAAAGTAGCATCTTCAATGTATTCTCCCTCTTGCCCACTCAGCCTTAGATTCACTTGGAATGGAGTTTCAATCGGCTTTCAATTACACATGCCATACTTTGTTAGTACATCAAGACTATACTTCCTTTGCATGAGGTATATGCCTTCCTCCTTGTAGATTACTTCTATGCATAAGAAGTGATTCAATTCTCCAAGATCTAGGATCTTGAATTCTTCTCCAAACTTCTTCTTGATATCTCTAGTGTTTGCTTCATCATTCCTTGTAAGCATAAGATCATCAACATGAATGCAAATGCAGACAACAAGATCACCTCCTTCTTCATGTATGATGAGGAGTCCACATCACTGTTTGTAGCCAAATTTGGATAAGTTCCACTAGCCTTTGGTTCTAAGCTCTAGGGGTTGGCTTGAGACCATAAAAAACATTCTTTAATGTACACACATGATGAAGATACCTCTGAACTTCAAACCGTTAGGACCACTCCATGAAAACCATCTCTTTTAGGTCGCTAGTGAAGAAAGCATTCTTGACATGTGAACCTTCTAACTCTTTGAGGCTGCGATTTCAATGAGAGTTCTTATGGTAGTCATCCATGCTACATGAATAAAAGCATCCTCAAATTCAATGCCATAAGTTTGTGCAAAACCCTTGGCAACTAGCCTTGCTTAAAACCTAAATATGTTGCCATCTCAATCCCTCTTTACCTTGTATACCCATTTGTTGCCTATGACCTTCATGTCCTTGGTCTTTGGAACCAATGACCAAATGTGGTTCTCCTTGAGTGCTTTTACTTCTTCTTACATGGCTTAATTCGATTATTCATGCTTGCTTGCATCCTCAAAACAATTTGGTTCTTCACATGCAACTACTTGAATAATGTATGCATAATGTTTGGAAATGAAAAAGTCATAAGTTAATAACTGAATTGGATAACTTTTCTCTTGTTGAAACTCTATCTTTTCAAACTCTCTTTCACCTCTACTATCCATCTCTAACAATAAATTGTCTCGATCATGTTCATCCTTATTTCCTTTGCTTCTTGTAGAACTTTATTCACTTGAAGTAGGTTTGTTTCTCAATGTTTATTTCCATGGGGATGTGTGGCTACCCTCTAATGTTCCCTTGAAGTTGAAGGAGTAGAAATCTCCACACTTTCTTAGTCTTCCACATGTCTTATCTTGGCATAATGTATGTCATCAACCTAGAATGAATATTTCACACCATACCATAGACGAAATTCATCAAAGATAACATCTCTAGACACCTTTAACTCTTTGGTTTTAGGATCATAGCATCTTAAACCCTTTGGCTCACTTGAATACCCAATAAAGATACACCTTTCATCTTTTGATTCAAGTTTATGCCTCGATTCATAAGGCACATGCACATAACATACAGAACCAAAAATCTTGAGATGAGATAGATCCAATTTATTACCATAGCATGCTTCATATGGACTTAAAGCATGTGCACTTGAAGTGGGTCACCTATTCATGATGTAGATGGTTGTACTTGTTGCATCTTCCTAGTAGCAGCTAGGCACATTCATCTATTGAGCATCAATCTTGCCACTTCAGTTATGTGCCTATTTTTCCTCTCTTAAAATCCATATTGTTGGGGTCTATACTTGCATGTATATTGCATTTTTTTTGCAATTATGAATTAAAAATTTAGAAAACTTCTTGGGGAAGTATTATCCTCCTCCATGGGATCTAAGATTCTTTATGTACTTGTTCATCCCCTTTCAAAAAAGTGATTTGAAACCTTTAAAATGACCAAACACTTCAGTCTTTTACTTCATACAATACAACCACTTAATTCTTTTATATTCATCAATGAAGGTAACAAAATACCCCTCCCAATGAGTGCTCCTTGGTTAGTCCCCATACATCGGTGTGAATGATGTCAAATGGAAACTTGCTCCTTTGTGTACTCATCTTGAATGGAATTCTTGCTTGCTTAACATGCTTCACACAAATGTTGCATAGTTTGAGAGAGGAAATTTGGAAGACCACTTACCTTATCTCTTGTTTGCATATCCTTTAGCTTTTGAATGTTTATGTGGCTGATCCTCTTGTGCCACACATCCACTTGAGTTATTTGCTTGTTGCCAAATGTCAAATACCCCGTATGTGATAAGGGTGGTTTTATCTCCATGGTGAATAGCCTTCCTTCCTTCTTGCCTTTAGTTATCCACTTGTAGCCTTGCCCTCAATCTTACACAAAGCATCCTTTGTTATCGAGCTTGACTACATACCCTCTTTCAACCAACTATCCAATTGATGTTAGCTTCTTCGTCATTTTGGGCTCATGCAACACATCTTTAAGGCACTTCGCATTCTGATTTTCATTAAAAGGAACATCATATATGTCTGTGATCCTATGCTCAATATCATCCCCTATTTTTACTTGACCTTATGTGCTTGGTTCATGCAAATTGCAAAGCATTTCCCTATTGCAGCTCATGTGATTTGAAAATCCACTATTAATGTACCATTTGATGTATATGCCTTCTTTCCTACCTTTTCTTTGCATCATGGCTAAGAGACTATCATTCTCTAACATTTTTGAATTATTTGGAAAGTTACTTTGATTATTCTTGTAGCCTCCTTTTCTTTGAGTAGCAGTTCTGGCAAAGTGGCTTGACTGCCACAGTAGTAGAATTTCCTTTAGTTCCTTCCTTGAGGTCGAATTCCTCTTGCTCTATCTCTTCCTTTCCCCCTTGATCCATAGCTTTGATTCGAACCTTCTTGATCATTGCTTGATCTTCCTCCACCTTTACCTTGTCCATTGTGTCTACCTCTCTTTCCTTTACCTTTACCTACATAAAAGACTGGGCTTCATCGTCATTTGAATGAACTCCATTGAGGTTCATCTCCTTGATCACTATGAGTATGAATTATTTCTCAAAATTTGGTAATGATTCCCGCATATACTTGAGTAATGAATGGCCTCACCGAAAGAACTTGGAGAAGCTTGTAAAAGGTAGAAAAAACGTTTCGAAGCGACGAAGTTTGGTCTAGCCAACCGGCACAAGACCTGCCCTTGAGCTTATGGAGACTCAAATAGACCTTATAAGCATGTGATAAGTGCAAAGAAACACACTATTTTGGAGCATCAAGGAGAATGAGTCGATACAAAACAGATAGGTTCGCGGGTCGACTAGCTCAAAAGACTTACTATCTATGGAAGAGACAATGAACTTCAAATGCCCATAGCGACCAACATGATTACAATTAGAAAAAATCCTTTTATGGGAGTGATACACATAGTGTTGAGTGTATAGAATGCACAAAAGTATAAGTAATAAGCAAAATATGCTATAGGAATGAATGAGACATTCACTGATGGTACTTCCTATTTTTCAGGAATACGCAGAGATTGACCCCGAGATAGAAAAACTCAGATTTCTCCCAATCTACTGAACCAAATGCTATGAAAATTTATAGGCATAAATTAGACACTAATACCTTTCCAATGAGCCTGCACTCAATTTGGAGCTCTGGAGAGAGAGAAACTGCCTCTTCAAGATTACTGTTGGCGAAGAAGATGATGCAGAGAGTTGAAAGAGCAAGACAATGATGGTCACAAGTGTATGTATATTGCTTTCATGTAATGTGCAAGTGTTTTCAAGTCTTTATATAGACTTTAAGAGTGTTCCACGACTTCTACAAGTGAAATTTGAATTCAAATGAAGGTGGGAATGGTTGTTGGAGGGAATGAGTTCACTTTCCTACAATCTAGGAAAAGTGAAGATCTAGTTTGATATACTTTTAGGTGATTTGATTGCTTGATTGAATGCAACTTCAACCACCAAAAATTCATGGGATTTGGGCTTTATCTTTCTACCTTTACATGTGTAAAGCTCAAGGCTTTTACAACGGTAAATGAACCATAAAAAATCTCTCAAAAAAAAAAACAATAAATGAGCATAAGAAGAACTCTCCAACGGATATTCTTTCCATGTGATAGCCTTTGATGTAGATCAAATCCACCTCAAGCATAGTCTAAGCTTGATGTTCCAACAGCTCCCCCTCAAGCTAGAGTATGCTTGAGTCTTCATTCTCTGATAGGTTGAATACCTGCCATAGCTTTGAATCTACAAAGCTTTATTCCATCATTTGCCTTCGTCATCATATCTGCTACTTGCTTTTCAGTTGGATTAAAGAAATGTCAATCTCCTTTGCCATGAGCTTCCCCCTGATGAAGTGGTAATGGACTTATATGTGCTTCGTTCTCGCATGGAAAATAGGATTTGCCGCTAGATGCATGGAACTTACATTATCTCCAAATATGTGAGGTTTGGAACTCACAAGTCCCAAATCTGTATACAATGCTTTTAACCATATTGCCTCTTGAGTTGCTATGGTCAAGCCTCTATACTTTGCTTCAGTTGAGGATAAAACAAATGTTGGTTGCTGCTTGGAACTCCATGACACTAGCTTCGAACCTGCAAATGCTAAGTAACCAAATGCACTTTTCTATCATCCTTAGCTCCTGCCCAATCTGCATCTGAGTAGATTTTGATATCCAAATTTGAAGAGTAAGGATAGAATATACCTTCGTTGATTGTACCTTTGACCTACTTAAGTACTCTCTTAGCCGCATCCATGTGTGGTCTTCTCGGTGAGTGCATGAACTGACTAAGCACTCCCACACTATATGAGATGTCTGCCCTTGTATGAGTAGCATATATCAAGCTACCTACCAAGCTTTGATACTCTTTAATGTCTTAAATTTTCTCACCTACATAAAGACTTAGTTTATGATTCATCTCCAAAGGTGTACCTGCAGGTTTAGTGTTCTCCATTTTGAAATTGAGAAGAAGATCCTGAATGTATCTTCTTTGAGTCAAATACATTCCTTCATCTGTGTATATCACCTGCATACCTAGGAAATATGTGAGCTCACCTAGGTCACTGATTTTGAACTCCTCTTGCATGTGTCTCTTGATCCTTTGAATGCCATTTAGATCATCACCTGTCACAATAATATCATCTACATATACACATAGATAGATAACCTCATTGTGATCCCTTTTGACGAATAGGAGAAGGATCTGAGCTGCTAGCTTTGAACCCTTGATCTTGAAGATATGTAACCAACTTGTAATTCAAAGCTCTAGGAGCTTGTTTCAATCCATACAATGCTTTCTTAAGTATGGAAACATAAGATGGATAATTAGGGTTTTCAAAACCTGGTGGTTGTGTGACATGTATACCTCTTCACTTATCCAACCATTTAAGAATGCATTTTTCACATCAAGCTAGAGGAGTCTCCAATTCCTTGCAGCAGCTACACTTATCAATGTACTGATTGTAGTCATCTTTGCAATTGGTGAGAATGTTTCCTCATAGTCTATACCATGAGTTTGTGAGCATCCTTTGGCAACTAATCTTGCCTTGTACCTACAAACTGATCCATCTGAGTTTCTTTTAACTTTATATACCCATTTGCAACCAATTACCTTTTGATTCGACGGTATTAGAACCAAATCCCAAGTGTCCATTTCCTTCAATGCATCTATCTCTTCTTTCATGGACTTTTCCCAATTAGGGTTTCCCTTTGCCTCTTCATAGGTTGAGGGTTCCTCTAAAATAGAGTCTTTTGCCAAGTAGATTGAATGCTTCATAACAAATGTGGAATCATATCCATACCTTTCTGGTTGTTTCTTCTCTCTTGCAGATATTCTAGGTACTTGTTTGGAGCATTCTCCAACCTCTTGCATCTTTGCTTTGCCTTTGACTTCCATAGCTTGTAATCCTTTTCCCTTTCATCTTGTTCATCGTCTTTATCACTTCTTGGATCCTCGACTTGTGCATCATGCTTGCTTCCTAATTGATGAGAGTCAGAATCAAGATCATATGGTAGTGTTACCTTTTGTTTGTCTTCATCATACCAAGACCTGTGTTCTTCAAACACAACATCTCTACTTGTGGTGAATTGCTTGGTTGAAGGATTGAAGAACCTGTAACCCGTTTGAGTTGAATCATATCCAATAAACACTACCTTTGTTTCCCTTTCATCTAGCTTACCTCTTATTTGTGATGGTACATGAACATAAGCTAAACAACCAAAAACCTTGCAATGTCCAAGACTAGGTTTTCTTCCGTGCCATGCTTCATAAGGAGTCATACCTTGAAGTGATTTGGATGGTAGTCTATTGATAAGGTACACATCATTTGAAATAACTTCTACCCATAGATAATGTGGCAATGTCTTCTCTTCAAGCATTGTTCGGGCTGATCCAACCAGTGTCTTGTTTCTCTTCTCTGTAATTCCATTTAGTTGAGGAGAGTACCTAGTAGTCACTTCCCTTTTGATGCATTTTTCCTACAAGAACTCATTAAAACTCTTTGGAGAAGTATTCTCCCCCTCCATCAGATGTGAGCTTCTTTAGTGATCTACCTGTATGATTCTCCACATGTGCAAGATACTTCTTGAAGCAATCAAACACTTCATTCTTACTCTTGATAAAGTATAGAATAGTCCATCTACTATGGTTGTCAAGAAATGAGACATAATACCTTGAGCCTGCCAATGAAGGTTCTTGACTTGGTCCCCATACATCTGTATGTACTAAGTCCAATAAGTTGTTGTGGATGTAGCCTTGTGGTTGAATGGTTGTCTTTGTGTTGCTTTGATATGTTCGGCAGTCCTAGAACACTTCGATCCCTACATATATCCTTCAAGGTTCTTTCATTCACATGAGCAAGTCTCTTATGCCACACTTCAAGCTCACTTAGGGTTTGAGACCCAAAGTTGAATAGAGCTATGTTCCTGGTTTCTCCTACTTCAAAAGTAAAGAGCCTACCATGCTTCTCACTTGGGGCTATCTTTTTGAAGCCTTGACATGGATCTTCCACAAAAGCTCCATGTTGGGTGATCTAAGTTGCAAGCCTTTTTCAACTATTTGGCCTACACGTATTAGGTTTTTAGTGATAGTGGGTACATAGAGAACCTTACTCAGAATGTTTGTCCTGCCATTGGAAGCTTTGACATTACAAATCTTGTCCACATTGTGCTTTGTGTCATCCCTTGTTTGCACTTCATGTCTATGCTTTGGACTTTCCAAGTCAGATAGAAGAGCAATGTTTCCTGCAACATGATTCGAACATCTTGAATCTATATAGAACAAATGATCATCTTCTTTACCTTCTTTGTGGCTTAGATTCATAAGAAGCAATGAGTCTTCATGTGGTTGATCTTCTGAATAATTGTTGTAGTCCCTTCTATTATAGCTTCTATTGTTATTGTTGAAGTTGTGTCCTTCTCTGCCTCTATTGTTGCCATATCTGCCTCTTCCACTTCCTTTCTGGGTCTTCCCATTGAACCAGCAATTCTGAGTGGTGTGGTTGGTCTTATCGCATATGGCACAAGGTTGAACATTCTGATCTTTGGCTTTGTCTTGCTTTGGTCCTTTCTTCTTCCCTTTCCACTTGTTCTTGCTTGCGAAGTTGGCTTGGGCGGTCTCTTATTCATCTTCTTCCTTCTTCTTGCCTTTCTGCTTCTTATCCTTCTTATCTGCATACAGAGCACTAGTTGAATTACCATGATAAGAGTTACCTTCCTTTATGCTATTGTTGGCTTCTTGATTGAAGATTTGTCCAAGAAAGATGTTGAAGTCTGGAGTTTGCACATCCATGATGAGATCATAAGCCATCGTGAAGGATTGCCATTACTTATCACTTCAAATGCCGTTGAGAATTTTCCTCATGATGATCTCTTCTTCAATCAGCTCTCCAATGGATGCTAACTGATCCGCAACCTCCTTGACCTTGTGTTGCACAGCTAAAGAGAGCACAGGGCAGAGAAAAAGACGGGCCCCAAAATTTTCCCGATTTGGACATCATATTTTTGTATCATAACCATTCTTGTATATATTTTCCGATGTAAAAGCACTAGAGGAGTCCTCTAGATGCATCCCCACAGAAGATTAGAGACTTACCCATGTAAAATAGTAGGAAATTAGTCTTTTAGTGAATAAAGTGCCGGTCTCTTGTGTGAAAGGACCATTTTTAGGGCACAAGTATATAAGTCAATTTGTGACTCTTTGTAAAGGACTTTTTGCCATTGTGAGAAGAGAGAGCACATAAATTCGAATTTGTGTCTTCTTCACTCTGTATCTTCTTCTCTGTGAGCTTGTATGCATGTATATTGCTTGGAAAGAGTGTGAGGGAGTGTTGTCTATCCATGAAAGTGTTTATTTGATGTAGTTAATGTGTGTGCGAAGTGTAGGAAGTGCTGAAGTGTAGGAAGGTATTTCCCACGACTCAGTATTTTGCTCATAACTTGAAGTAAGAGTGTCAGAATTAAGTGAAACCACTGCCATTGGATGCGCCTTTTTGAGAGCTTCGAAACGCATATGCTATTTCCTATATTTGGAGTTCGGAGCTGGGAGAAAAGTCCAAAATACTGACGGCTACTGCACCAAGTATCGTGACACCATGACCGACAGTTGAAACTTGTTTGGATTAGTCTTTACCTTGATTGCACTCTTTGAGTAGTTCATTTGCATTGATCATCACATGATTGCATGTCCTCATACACTCGGCTAGGTTTGTATACTCTTTGGATTGATAATTAAAAGCGTGTGTCCCCACTATATGCACTTGAAGGGGATTGAGGTATAGTCTCTTTCTCCACAAGTCCCTAAGTTGGTACTTAGGTCAACACACTTTTTGGTGCCGTTGCCGGGGAGTGACGAATCAAACCGAGGCATTCGTGTGATGGTAAGTAGCTTTTTTGCATTGAAGCAAGAGGAGGAGTGATGATTTTCTCTTCTTTGGTAAGTCATTTTCAACCGCACTTGCTACTTCTCATTCTTGAAGTGTGTGTAGTGAGTTGTTAGCCTAGAATAGGAAGAGTGAGGGAGTAGAGTAGGTAGCTAGAGTAGTGTTCAGTCTTTGTTTAGTTGAGTTCTTCTTTTGAAGTAGAAAAAATCCCAAGTATAAAAGCCCAAAAAGTATCATTTTGCAAGTTACTTATGTTCTTGAGCAAGTATCGTGAGAGAAACTGTCGAGTATCGTGAGCTATGGTCCGAGTTGTGGGAGCTGCGCAGAGCGATTGGGGTGTGATTAAAGTGTTGAGAGAGAGAGCTTGAGGTAAGCACATTCACATATGCTCATATTTACCATTTGAATTCAGTTGTTAGAGCCAAACGATCTGCGTCAGGTATCGTTAGAACTTTCAGGGGTTAAAAAGTGTGTTTTGGGTGATGCAGAGAGTGAGGAGAGGGTAGAAGACCTTGTGAAACATCTGTGTGTAATCAAAACTTGGAAAATCTTAGCAAAAATTTTGAAAAAGGGTCAAGTATCGTTTCTCCCGCGGTCGAGTATCGCGATACTTAGCAAGTATCGTGACCTCCTGTGGTTGAGTATCGCGATATTTTCCAGAGATCACGTATCGTTTCAGACTCAGAGATCGCGTATCGTTTCAGACTCAAATCGCGTATCGTTTCAGGTTGAAAGATCGTGTATCATTTGGGTCAGAGATCACGTATCGTTTCAGACTCAGAGATTGCGTATCGTTTCAGACTCAGAGATTGCGTATCATTTCAGACTCACAGATCGCGTATCGTTTTAGGTTGAAAGATCGTGTATTGTTTGGGTCAGAGATTGCGTATCGTTTCAGACTCAGAGATCGCATATCGTTTTAGACTCAGAGATCGTGTATCGTTTCGGCCAGAGATCGTGTATCGTTTCTCAGAGATCGCGATACTTGCCAGAGATTGCATATCGTTTTCAATCAGGTATCGAGTATCGTTTCGTTCAAGTATCGTGTATCGCCTTAGCCAAAGATCGTGTATCGTTTCGTTCAAGTATCGTGTGTCGTGGTCTCAAGTATCCTCTGCTTAAAAGATCGTGTATCGTTTGTGTTCAAAGGTCGTGTATCGTGAGCTCTTTGGTCAAGTATCGTAATCTTAAAAATTTCTTTTTCAGTCAATTCCCAGCCAAGATTTCTCTAGAATTCCAATCCATAGTAAAGAGTTCTAGAAGATAGAGGTTAGCAAGGACTGACCAGAGCTGTGAAGTGGATGAACCTGAGATCCAGAAGAACCCTAGGAAGCCGAAGAAGTGTAATCTCTTCTGTAGGTAGTGTAGCCGAACCAAGTAGCCGTTCACATTACTCGGAGACCTCCAGTGAGTCAGAGGAAGAAATTCCCATGGCTTCTGAGGATATGCAGAACATAGTACCCATGATTGGCATGATGTCAATCCTTGAAGGAGAGTACATGACCTCCTTGGAGTATGTGAACACCAACCAAAATGAGATCCCTATTTATTTGGATGGTCTAAACAGATCAGTGGCCAGGTTAAAGAAGGCGTCAGAGGCTTATATAGTGCCTAGACCAGCAGTCAAGTATGTAGGAGGTTTTTACATGGACAAAAGAGATATCCAATATGTTGTCACTGAACACCCGGAAAACATTAATGAAATTGGAGAAGAAAATAATGCTTCAAACTTAAATGGAGGTGGGAATGAAGAGCAAGTAACTACACCTAGAGGGAGATCTACTGTTGCTAGGATATGGAGAGGAGACCTGATTCCCCAAGAAGACTCCCTAATGGATGTATATTTGATCAATGGGATGGAGCATCTGCTTAGAGCTCATTCCTCTATATGGGAAGCTGCTCCTAATCCTGTCACCATCTATGAGTTACAGGATCCTGATTTCCCCACCATCATCACATGTTTGGATAGGAATCAGAGAAGATATTGGCCCTTAACAGAATAGGAAAGAGCTGAGTTGAAATATCAGAATATCCCAGTGTTTCCCCCTAGGGACCAAGCCACTACTTCAAGAAACCCACTTGGAACATCCCAGAATGATTCATATCAGCAGTCGGGCCAAACACAACAAACACAACAAACCCAAATCCCAGTCAGACCACATGTGCAGTTTGCAATGCCTGCAAATAATCCTTATTACCGACCTCACCCAACAGTTGACCCAAGACATGGAATTCCTGCTCCAGTCAGACCACCAGTAGCAAGAGGACCAGGTATACCCATAGGAAGTCCAATTTTCCCAGTAATGCCTAGACTGCCTGAAGCAGGAAGAAGATTAAGGCCAATTCAAGTTGCCAAATGCATGAGAAGCCACTATGATGGCTCTAGTGAACCCTACAATCATATAGCTGAATTTAAACAAGTAATCAGAGCCGAACAGGTAGAAGACTTTTTGATCCAATATGAGTCCTTTGGTCTCACCTTGTCAGACACTGCGTTAGCATGGTTTCAGCCATTGGACCCTAATAATTTTCAAAACATGGAGCAAGTCTATCAAGAAATGATTGAGGAATTCACTAAGTCTGGAATAAAAAACAACTCTTCATCATTGATCCATAGCTTTAAGCAAGCCACTACCGAATCAGTGAGATTGGCTGCAAGAAGATTCAAGCAGTATGTGGACAGATGCCCAGTAGAAGAGAGACCTACCCAAAATAACATGGTGTCATTATTTTTGGAAGGATTGTTGAACGGATCTTTGAGATCTTTAGTATATGTAAAGAGAGTTCAAACTTTGCAAGAGTGCATGAAGGAATGTATAGACCTAGAAGACAACCTAGCAGAAGACCTGAAAATACCTCAAGGTAGCCTGAAAAGTGAAGATTCTGCTAGTAGCACATCAATCCCTAAAAACAATGTCGAGGAAATAACCGATTTGGTAGCGAAGAAGTTGAACATTCAAGGACAGAGGAACTATCCCAATAACCCTATGAGAGTACCAATGCTCAGAAGATGTATGCAGTGCGGAGGTGAACATCCTTCTCACTTGTGTATTAGAGGAGTAGTCCCACCACCTGCTTATGCTTATAATAGACCCACTGTCCCAGGACCTCTACAATATTGCAGTATAGAACAAAAATATACAAATCACAGCACAGAAAACTGCCCTTACAATAGGCAACCGAGACCAGCACAGCCATATATGAGACCTTATGGATACCCTCAGAGAGATCAAGGAGGTGAAGCTTTTAGATATCCCACTTATCAGCCGCAGGCACCAGTGCCACGACCATATGCGTATCAAGGATACACCCAACCACAACCAGTACTAGGACAACAACTGCCCCATCCTCAGAACGTTGTCCCAGTCAAGATAGCTCAACCTGAAGAAAACCTAGAGAGAGCTATAGTCCCAGCCACACCTTTGACTAGTAATGAACCATATGACTCCTCTTATGACCCTAGTCAAGGAGCATATCCCAATTATGAAAGCTCTATGATAGAATATGGACAATTGTATGAACCATATGCCTATGGTATGGAAGTACCAGATAGTTCATACGGATACGAGCAGGACTATGTGTCATTAATGTACACTGCGCCTAGAGCAACCATACCACCCTGACCCATGAACATACCGCCTGTAACCAGAGGACCATGCTATAGATGTGGAGGTGATCACTATATCAGAGAATGCACATTACCAAACCCACCACCACCACAACGAGTTTGGGAAGGCTACTGTAGTGATTGTGGTAAGGAACACCTTTTTAGAGATTGCCCCAAAAACTCCAACAAGGTCACATCCAACGTGCAAATCAATGTGATAGAAGTAATCGAATCATCTGGGAGCGATAAGGAATATACTGTACCACTGAAGGCAATAACAAGAGCCAAAGCTAGAGAGACCCCAGAAAAACTAAAAGAACACAATCAAAGTGACATAGAGACGAATACACCCATACCCCAGAGAGTTGAAGACTCGGAAGAGCCTGAAAAAAGTGTAGTGAGTAAAAGAACACAGAGATGGAAGAACCGTAGAGACATGATAAAAGAAAAAAAGTTACTGCAGAAGAAGGAAAATGAGAAGAACGAACAAAACCCAAAAGAGGAACGGAAAATTGAAAAAGAAAACAAGAATGAAAAGTACAAACAAGAAGAGGTAGGATCCGTCTTAGCGGATCCCATGCCTGAAGAATTAGCCATGTGGATTCAGGCATACAAGGCATGAATAAGAGTAGGACCTACCATAGAACAACACGAAAGAGAATATCCTAGAGGTGACCTAGAGAAGGAGAGGTTGGAGATCTGCAAAAAATTAATAGAAGTCGCTCAACAGACCTTAGAAAAACCTGCATTGCCATTACCCAAGACCCGAATTCCTGAAAGAGAATTCCAAGAATGCATCATCACCAATGACCACGAAAAACCTGAGGTAAGTAAGACACCGAATGGCAATCATTGGGAGGAAAAAAAGGAAGGATCCGTTGTTCCCGAAGTAGAAGGAGAATGGCCTAAAGATTTGTGGGCTAGAGTCCAAGAGGACAGATGGAAGAAAGTGGAAGGAATTGAACCACCCTTTGAAGAGATAGAAGCGGAAGAGGAAATAGAGGATTCAATACCTGAATTAAATTCAGAAGAAATTTTACCAATGGATCCTAGTGACAAAGGAGATGAGGGAGTAAAGGAATTGCCCAATTACACAGGGGAGTACGAACATAATTCAGAATTATATTGCATCCCCTCAATAAGGAAAAAAGAACCAAACTCATCCGTCCAAACATCGGATATCGTACAACACCTTAGGAAGATAAAAATCCCTTGTACCCTAACTTTAGAAGAACTGTTGAAGATTAAACCACATTTGAAGGAAAAATTGACCAGCCAGTTGGAGGTCAAGACGAAAGAAATAGAGATATCTGATGAAGTAAATACTATAAAGATCCCTGTGGATAAGGTAGGAGATTTTAGTGAGGGAGACGAAGGAAACACTTGCCTTCCAATTACCTTTAGGGGATATACCACCAAAGCTATTTTGGATTCCGGAGCTGGTGTAGGCATCGCTACTAGAGAAATCTGGGAGAAATGGGGAAAACCAGCTTTAAGACCAACGCGTATGAAAATACAAATGGCTGACGGTCACACAGAAAGACCCTTGGGATTATTGGAACGAGTAGTTTTCACCACCTGCGGAGTTGAATTTGAACACACCTTAGCAATTTGTCAATTTGAAAGGCCGAGCAATTATGAGATGATACTTGGAAGACCTTTCATGAGACAGCTAAAGGTTGTGCAAGATTGGGGAAAAGATGCTGTATACCTACAACATGAAGGAACCACCACAAGAATAAATCTCCACACTTATACGTATCAAGATGTTCCCCCCATACAATGGAATCAAATTCATAAGGAAGAAGACGATCAGTCAATTCACAACATAGGTTCTAGTGACCAATCTTGGATGAACGAGGACACTCATCTATGGATATGCCAAACTGCCAAAAAGGAAGAGGATAGGAGAAAAGGATGACAGCAAAGGCAAGGAGTAGCTAGGTCTGTACAAGATCCAGCATAGATGCCTCAAGTCTTTTTAGATGAAGAGTTTGAACCTCATGGTTGGATGGAGATTTTAGCGACCCTCGACGTATGTGTGAACGAAGAAGTGATAACTATGAATGAATGCATTGACGAGGAAGGATACAACGTTAGTCTCTATGTAGTAGTTCTTCAGGAGGCTGAAGAGGGAGAAGTGATAGAAAAAGAATGGAAGGAGGACTATGAGAGCATTGAGATGGAGCCAGAACCAATGGAACCAGAGGATGAACATCAAATAAGAGGTACCACAGCTAACGAAAACAATAAGAAACATACACAGGAAGAAGAGCTGGAGTTAGATAAAGAGCCAGAGAATGAAGAAAACAAGCCACAAGATCAGTTTGAAGTGCCAACTCACTTCAAGAAATATGAAGTAGAAGAGAGAAAAATTGCTATTCAAATGCCTAAAAGAGAGGCACAGCCGGGAATAGCATATGACAATAAAGAACAAACCAAGAAGATAGTAGTAACGTTAGAAGAAGGAGAAGAACGATGTACTTTCATAGGACAAGATGTCTCCATAGAGGAAGAACAAGAGTTAATATGCCTCATAAGGGAATATCGGGATGTCTTTGCATGGACCTATAAGGACTTGAAAGGAGTAGATCCATCTATATGTGCCCATAGAATTCCCATGACATCCGAAGCCAAACCTTCTAAACAAAGACCATATACATACAATGATGTGTATTCAGCAAAGATAAAGGAAGAGATAGATAAATTGTTAGATGCTGGATTCATATATGAGATTGAGCACACGGAATGGGTTTCACCTTTGGTAGTTGTGCCGAAAAAGAATGGGAAGTTAAGAGTATGCATCAATTTGAAGAAAGTAAATGCTGCGACCATAAGAGATAGTTACCCATTACCAATTATAGATCATCTGTTGGAAAGAGTGGCAGGGAAGGAAGTTTATAGCTTCTTGGATGGCTTTTCAGGGTATAATCAGGTAGCCATTGCTCTTGAGGACCAACACAAAACTGCTTTCGCAACTGAATGGGGAGTATATGCCTTTAGAGTCATGCCCTTTGGTCTGACTAATGCCCCAACCACCTTCCAAAGATTGATGTGCCATGTATTCAAAGAATTCCTAAGAAAAAGTATGGAGGTATGTGTGGACGATCTTTGTACTTATTCAGCTATACGATCAGAGCACATCCCAGAACTAGAAAAAATCTTTGCCAAATGTCGACAATATCGAGTATGCCTCAACCCAGAAAAATGTGTCTTCATGGTTAGACAAGGGAAAATATTAGGACATATTGTCTCTAAAAATGGAATCTCAACTGATGAAGACAAAATCAAAGTAATTCTGGATTTACCAAGACCAAAGACTGCTAAGGAAGTTCAAGCATTTATGGGACACTGTGGATACTATCGAAGATTTATACATATGTATGCCATAATTGCTAGACCTCTTTATGCATTATTGACTCAATTTAATTGGACCGAAGAATGTGAGAAAGCCTTCAACGAGTTAAAGAATCGATTGAGTTTAGCACCAATCCTTCGAGTACCTAACTGGAATAAGCCATTTCACATTCATGTGGATGCTTCCAAGTTTGCCATTGGTTGCATCTTAGCCCAACCTGCAGATACAGGAAAGCTTGACCACCCTATAGCCTATGCCAGTAGACAATTAAATCAAGCAGAACGCAATTATACCACCACGGAGAGAGAAGGCCTAGGGATGGTGTACGCAGTCAAAAAGTTCAGACATTACCTGTTGGCAAACAAATTCAAATTCTTCATTGATCATCAAGCCCTACTGTACTTAGTCAATAAACCTTGCAATACAGGAAGACTAGTACGATGGTTTTTATTGCTAATGGAATTTGATTTTGAGGTAGTAGTCAAGAAAGGAAATACCCACATAAGAGCAGATCACTTATCAAGAATGACCCATGGGGAACCACCCATAGGAGTACCCGATGATTTGCTAGATACGTATCTTTTTAACCTGGAAGTATGTCCCCAATGGGCAGAAAAGTTGATCCCTATACTCACGCATGGACCTAAAGATGGGATCACACCAAACCGAACCCAAGACCTTTGGAAGACTAAAAACCTTCATATCATTGCGGGAAGTTTGTATCACCAAGATTCGAATGGATTACTCATGAGATGTGTAGAAGAAGAGGAACAAGAAATGTGGCTTCAGAAAGCACATGTAAACCAATGGAAAACTCATTTGAATGCAAATGGAACATGGCAAACCCTGAGGAGGTTAGGCATATATTGGCCAACCATGCAGAGAGACACACATAACTATGTATCAGCTTGCCAAACCTGTCAAGAACAAAATCCAGATGAGAACTCAACTCTATGCTATTCCACAGTAGCACCGAGATGGAGCATGCCTCTGGTAAAGTTCTACGGAATACCACTTGGTGGATGCTCTCATTGACACAGGAGCGGCCATAAGCTGTATCAAACTTTCTTTGACCCAGAAACTCAAGGAGGAAGTACGCCCATCGATGGCACAATTGATAGGAATAGGAGGGACGATTACTCAATGTATAGGTGAATCACCTTACCTTTGCATCTTGGCAACAACACTATGGAACAAAAGCTAGTAGTGTGTCATGATCAGGATTTGCTTGAAGATGTTGTGTTAGGTCAAGATTGGATTTACGAATATGAGGTGACCATTCAATTGGCCTTAGGATACATCTCAGCCAGGATAGGACATCGGGAAGTATTCAGTCTGCTAGACGAACGACCAATCAAATCTGTAAGCATAGAGCAAAAAGTTCATTCCAATGAACACAGTCATGAGTGTATGATCAGTAGCACTATAGAAACCCCTTTCTCAAGTACTTCATATGAGGACACCTTGAATTCTACTTGCACACCATCTTGTAGTCTAGCAAGTCACGAGAGTGTCAATCAACTTGAAACTCATTTCAGTGAAGCACCATGCACAAGAGAGTCCAGTCCTCGGAGTAATTCAAAATCTATACCTATTAAAATATACCCTATTCCGTACACTCAACAAGCTTGGATAAGGAAGGATCAAGCAAAGGAATATCTTCGACGCCAGAAGCACTATCGACATCGGAGCAACCCATCAAATAACAACGCAAATCACTTTGAGCAGAAAAGTCATCAACGAAGTGCTACAATATGGATCCCAAAGAAAGTAATAGCCGCTCAACCGGATCGATCGCAAATATGGATTCCTAAATCATGTGCTCCAAAGAAGCTAAACCGAAACGAGGAACCTCAGCATAAGAAGAACCAACGGGGTCTACGAACAAAACAGCCACAGAAGAATAGCTACAGGAAAATAAAGGAGTCTACAGTCGCTACAAAAGCCAATCTGAGATTCAAAAATCAGAGAGAGCAGACATACAACAAGAGAAGAACCACATTCATCAAAAAGGTGGAGAATACATTACACCCCACCAGAATGAAGCAGATTTGGGTGCCGAAAAACAAGACAGATTGCATACATCAAATAACTACTTCCAATTGCACACATATGGAGTTGTCAGGACACAAAGTATGCATGATAGGGCCACATTACAAGGCCAAGCATTCGGCACGTCTTTCTTCTATTTCAGGATAGTCGAGCACATTTTCCTCTTGGGAAATAGGAGAGCACCTGTACATACATTAAGAAAATTACTCCAAAAAGTAATAACTGCTTCGGCTATGACCTAACTTTTCTGTTTTCCTTTTCAGATGAAAATATAAAAATATCTAAAAATTGAGAAAAATCCAGGTATTACCTTTCTCACACCCACGGGAAAGGGACGACACTACTCACTCGAGCAATATCAAGCTTATGACAAACAAATAAAGGAGGATTTCTGATAATATAAATCCATTAATTCATACTCTATATTGAGTGCAGATGGCATCTACTAATTCCGAAGCTACACAAGAAGAAGAGGTCCAGCTTCTTCCACTGGAATCGATAACAAAAGTCAGAGGCCATTGGTTTCATGATGACCAACCAGTCTCGGAACTCATTTTCATGGCAACTATCAAGATTATGGATAGGGATCACTACTTCCCTATTATGTCACAAGACTTCAAGACCATAATCCAAGGATTACCGCATATAGAGGATGTATGGACACAAGCAGGGATAGACGCGTTCCTTAGAATACCAATTTATCTACCTGATTTCAGAGATGCACTCAAGTGATGAACACTCTTCAGCCTGCATCTAATAAGATATCAGTTCCAGAAGCACGAGTATTGGATAAGGTAGGAACTTGGAAGACCATTCAATTCACTCATGAATTGATCAACAAAGCTTTTGGATGGAATCAAGAAGGAATTACTAATGTTAAGGAGGAATGTCATGACCCTAAGAAAAGATCCTTTGTGGATATTAATAGAATAGACATCGAAGATGCTGTCCGTCTGGTACATCAACATTTCTGTTTCCCTAGTATGCACAGATACACGACACCACAAAAGATTGTAGTACAACTATTATCTCATGCCATGAGACAAATTGGGAACAAAGTGAATCTGACAGGTTATGTCCAAGAAAGACTATTTGAAGCCCAGAAGAAGTGGGGCCAGAAGAAGTTCCTGAATGGGAGTTCAGCCTTGACATTACTAATATACGAGGCTCTTGAGATGAAAAACTGCTTACATGGAATGCCGACCTCAAAAGGGCTAGCCAAATATGCAAAATCTGCTACGGTCCCCAAGAAAAAGAAAGCAATTGTTATGGTTGAAGAAGCAGGAACCAGCTCACAAAAACCCATGAGGGGTACGAAGCGTCTACGGGAGGAGGAAGCTCAAGCTACACCGCAATCAAAGAAAACACATCTATTACCGAAGATCACGACGGCTCAAATGCCTATTACAAAGAGAGATCTTTCCGCTGCCCTCGAAGAGACACACCAGTATATGCAAGGGTAGGTAAACCTGTCTATTCAAGGTCATCATTATAGACAGGCAAGTCAAGAAAAACAGCAATGGAGTACAGAGAAGACACCGAAACAAGCTGGGAAGTACAAAGAGCTGGGCATAGATGATTCTAGTACCAATACGGAATCCAGTGCTGAAAAAGATACTCTGGATACTGATATAAGGACAGATACTCAAGAAGCAGAATGGGATGAAATTAATCAAGTGGAAGTGACGCCGGACAACCACGAAGAAAAGAAAAAGAGCGTGGAAGATTCTAATAAACCTGAGCATGTCATTCAATTGAATGATACTACAAAGATAAGCATCAAGGAAGCTCCAACCAGTGTTACATATGTAAAACCACCTATCAAAGAGGAAATCCAAACTCCAGTGAACAAGGATGCGGAGTTACTACAACATAAAGAACAAATTGTGATTGAGGTACCAGATGACACACCTCAAGGAACCAAAGAAAACATAGCCAAGGATCCAGCTTCAGATTAGGCAGCCCCATGACACTACATTACATGTGGCACAGGGCAAAGATGTCACAACCGGCGAAGAACCGAGTATCCCAAAAACATGGCTTAATGTGGACGTCTCTCAACTGAAGCCTGTAGTCAAGCAGATGATTCAGACAGCCATGGATACACAACAGCAGGTGATGGACATAGATGCAGATTATGATAAGGCTATGAGAGAAAAAAGTCAATTCCAGATAATGAGCGAACAACTGTCATCAGAACTCATCCAAGCACAAAAGGAGATAACAGCCAAAAGCACTGAGTTGCTCGAAACAAAAAAGCAATATGAATCATTAATCACTCAGCATCACCAACTCCAAGCACAGCTCGCAAATTTACAGAGATTATATGATGCAAGCGAAGCTGACAAAGAAAGAATGAGAGCTAGAAGCACTCTACTGGAGACACAGCTCAAGTTGTATATGGAAGAAAATGACACCTTGCGAAGCAGAAATAAGGAATTAATGAAATCATTATTATATGATCAACCGATCGAGCAACAGGAATCCTCAGAAACCAAAGAAAAAGAATTAAGAGATCAGATCGCACAATATGCAGATTTGCTGAGACAAGAGCGCGCAGTGAGAGAAGAATCAGAACGGACGCACAGTCAAGAAATCAATGAATTAAAAAAGCAGTTAAATACAGCACATGGACAACTTGCAACAAGCTACAGTGAAAACATGGACAATGTGGCTGAAATCGGAAATGAGTTACTTGTAGCAAAAGAAGCACTTAGAGCAGCCATTCAAGAAAATAAAGAGAAGACTGAACGCATAGAAAAATTAGAAATTCAAATCAATCAAAACGCAGCGATCAAGACACCAGTAGTGCCAGCTCAGGAAAATCCTACTGACGAGGTAGAGGTAAGTCCTCTATCTCACCCGATCTATAATTCTCCAATACATGAGCAGATGGCGGATATACATGATGATCATCCGATGCCATACACTGCAGAAATAAGTCAGAAGGAACGGGCACTAGTGGTGTCCCGATTGACGGAGAATTTTGAAAATGAAGTCATTAAGGTAATGAAAGAGGCCAAGATCAAAGGTAAAGACCTGGACAAGATAATGAAGCCTTTCAATATTCCGTACGGACTATTGAAAGAGAAAACAAGACGATATATAAAGAAGATTACAAATAAGAGTCCAGATGAGCAGCTCAATTTTAAACAAGACACATTCACATACAGCCAAGAAGAGTTCGAAGCTGCACAACCAATTTGGAGAAGAAAATTTTTGGAGAAACATCCCACACTACGGGTGCATTGGCAAGCAGCACCATATTTATTACAGGTAAACCCTTCATTTTGTCCTATACCACGCAGAAGGGATACTAGAGAATTTTTGGACTTACAAAAAAGCGGAGCTATAAATAAACAGTGGCTGAATTATCCTATGCTTCCGAGCCCGCCACATAACTACTTGCCAAGGGAAGAGTATATGGTCAAAACCATCGAATTTTGGCTACAAAATTATGCGACAGTACCCGACTTAACTGTCAAAATGACCAATAAAATACTTAGCATGATACTTACAGTTTTGAAGGTATTCAATCATGCGGCCTACACTTTTTTGAATTTCATCGGTTAATCAGGGCACGGAAATCCTCATTTTTGATCTATCAGTTATGCCTAGCCGCCCCACAATAATGGCATATTATTCCAGATTAATGTTTTTGCCAAGTGTATATATGCAAACTTTTGAAGAAGCTTTCTTTACAGGATTTTTTGAGATTGATTCAGAAATCTTTTTGAAGATGTCGTTAAATTTAAATGCCAGATTAGTGGCATATGAACTTAGCTTCTTCGCCGATCACAGACAGCCACCCAATGATGGCGTGAAGGCAGAACAATGGAAACAACTAATGATACGTGAAGCCAATCTGCTAAATGATACAGAGCAAAAAGTATATAAAACATATGCCCGTCGCTTATCAAAGCCTGTCGGGGACGACAGAGTCCAAGAGGGGGGCAGTGTTGAGGGAGAATCAAGTAAAAGGAAGAAAAGAAGAAGACAACGAAAGAAGCAGCTTAACTAAAAAGACATATCTGAAGATACATCTCTGCAAGAAGCCCCGCAGGGGCGCAACACCCATCTCTGCACAGACCCCCCAGGGGCGCACACACCAAGGAAAGGACGCAACCCACTAGGGTGCTTCAACCTCTTGATCTTTGGCAGGTCCAGATCGAAGACTGAAGCACCACATCTTCACACCTTCCACTGGTGGCGTGCGTGGCAACCCGACTTAACACAGTAACCCAGAATTAATGAGCCTATAGGTGAATTAGACTACGAATATTAGGTAGTCATTCAAACTCCAAGGGTTGCAAGCGAGCAAAAGAAAAGAACAAGCAAGACGAATGCATCAGGCCGAGAGGATGTAAAAGAAAATCAACAACAGGGCCATTAAAACGGAATGCTAGTCCAACCCGGCGGCAAAACTGACCAAAAGATGCATGCGAACAACAAGCTGAAGACAAGAAGTAAAGCCTGTCAAGGGACGACAGAGACGAAGAGGGGGAGAGTGTTGCAGAGCTAAAGAGAGCACAGGGCAGAGAGAAAGACGGGCCCCAAAATTTTTCCGATTTGGACATCATATTTTTGTATCATAACCATTCTTGTATATATTTTCCGATGTAGAAGCACTAGAGGAGTCCTCTAGATGCATCCCCACAGAAGATTAGAGACTTACCCATGTAAAATAGTAGGAAATTAGTCTTTTAGTGAATAAAGTGCCGGTCTCTTGTGTGAAAGGACCATTTTTAGGGCACAAGTATATAAGTCAATTTGTGACTCTTTGTAAAGGACTTTTTGCCATTGTGAGAAGAGAGAGCACAGAAATTCGAATTTGTGTCTTCTTCACTCTGTATCTTCTTCTCTGTGAGCTTGTATGCATGTGTATTGCTTGGAAAGAGTGTGAGGGAGTGTTGTCTATCCATGAAAGTGTTTATTTGCTGTAGTTAATGTGTGTGCGAAGTGTAGGAAGTGCTGAAGTGTAGGAAGGTATTTCCCATGACTCAGTATTTTGCTCATAACTTGAAGTAGGACTGTCAAAATTAAGTGAAACCACTTCCATTGGATGCGTCTTCTTGAGAGCTTCGAAATACATATGCTATTTGCTATATTTGGAGTTCGGAGCTGGGAGAAAAGTCCAAAATACTGACGGCTACTGCACCAAGTATCGTGACACCATGACCGACAGTTGAAGCTTGTTTGGATTAGTCTTTACCTTGATTGCACTCTTTGAGTAGTACATTTGCATTGATCATCACATGATTGCATGTCCTCATACACTCGGCTAGGTTTGTATACTCTTTGGATTGATAATTAAAAGCGTGTGTCCCCACTATATGCACTTGAAGGGGATTGAGGTATAGTCTCTTTCTCCACAAGTCCCTAAGTTGGTACTTAGGTCAACACACCTTCGTAACAAACTCTGTGATGGCTTGTTTAGGTGTCTTCTTCATTTGGTTGAACTCGTTCCAAAGATGATTCTTTCTTGCTTTGGTACTAGCAGAAAAGAAAGTGTCGAGGGCATCCCAAGTCTCTTGAGATGTCTTGTATCCTCTAATATGTGGTAATAGAAAGTCAGAGATAGAGTTTAGTATGTACGACCTTGCTTGAGCATCCCTTGCGCACCAAAGTGTGAGCTTATCTATCTCCTCTTGTGTTGGTCCTCCTTTGGATCTTGGAATAAGCATAGCTTCATCACTTGCTACAATTCCATAAAGATTTCTACCTTGCAAATAGGCCTCCATTTGGATTTGCCAAGCCACATAGTTGTGTCAATCAAGCTTCTCGATCATTGAGGGAAAGCTATACCCATCTTGATCTAGCTCTGATACCACTGAAAGAACTTGGAGAAGCTTGTAGAAGGTAGAAAAAATGTTTCGAAGTGACGAAGTTTGGTCTAGACAACCGGCACAAGACCAACCCTTGAGCTTATGCAGACTCACAAATAGACCTTATAAGCATGTGATAAGTGCAAAGAGACACACTATGTACTTTGGAGCATCAAGGAGAATGAGTCGATACAAAACAGATAGGTTTGTGGATCGACTAGCTCAAAAAACTTACTATCTATGGAAGAGACAATGAACTTCAAATGCCCATAGCTACCAGCGTGATTACAATTAGAAAAAATGCTTTTATGGGAGTGATACACATAGGGTTGAGTGTATAGAATGCACAAAAGTATAAGGAATAAGCAAAATATCCTATAGGAATGAATGAGACATTCACCGGTGGTACTTCCTATTTTTCAAGAATATGTAGAGATTGACCCCAAGATAGAAAAACGCAGATTTCTCCCAATCTACTGAACCAAATGCTATGAACATTTATAGGCATAAACTAGACACTAATATTCCAATGAGCCATGTTGCACTCAATTTGAAGCTCTGAAGAGAGAGCAGCAGCCTCTACAAGATTACTATTGGCGAAGAAGATGATGCAGAGAATTGAATGAGCAAGACAATGATGGTCACAAGTGTATGTATATTGCTTCCATGTAATGTACAAGTGATTTCAAATCTTTATATAGACTCTAAGAGTGTTCCACGACTTTGACAAGTGAAGTTTGAATTCAAATGAAGGTGGGAATGGTTGTTGGAGGGAATTAATTCACTTTCCTACAATCTAGGAAAAGTGAAGATCTAGTTTGATCTACTTTTAGGTGATTTGATTGCTTGATTGAATGCAACTTCAACCACCAGAAATTCGTGGGATTTGGGCTTTATCTTTCTAGCTTTACATGTGTAAAGCTCAAGGATTTCACAATGATAAATGAACCATCAAAAATCTCTCAAAAAAATACAATAAATGAGCATAAGAAAAAGAACTCTCCAACATATATTCTTTTGACGCGATAACCTTTGATGTAGATCAAATCCACCTCAAGCATAGTGTAAGCTTGATGTTCTGAATAGCTCTTAAGCCCAAGGAAAAAAAGATTGTGAAAGCCTTTATTTTGCGCAAACCCCTCGGAATTGGTCTAGTTAGATTACCTAGAGCCCGTAATTATCCCTCGAAATTGGTCCACTTGGATCACATATATACTCGAGCTCTTCCACACGTTCCCTTCACCCTCTCTCTCTCTCACTCTACTTTTCCAAATTATCCAATTCACAACCCCAACCACTCAGAATGCAATCGTGTCCTTCCTACACTCTCTCACACCTCACGACTTGATGTTACTTTTTCCTTTACAAATACTCTCCACGACACATCCTCATCCCAACATGGACACTCACATATGAATGCCCAAGCATTTGCACTCAGTCCTTACACACATACCCTCACCAAGCCCCCTTTCACATTTACTCATACTCCTCTCCTTCGGGATCGTCACGTTCCTTCCCCAAAACCTTCAAAGAACAAGAGTACTTGATTTTCCCTGTGATCCCTGTTGGTATGCGTAGCCAAAAAGACAAGAACTACCCTCGACCTTCAGTTTTCTAGCCACACCGTGCACCCATAACAAACACTTAACCTGCATTCATGGTAATCTTGATATTCGTCGAACTACCTCAATCAGAACTATGAACGTTCGTCATTAGCATAAGCTCTTGCACACTATAGCATCAAATTGAGGAAAACGCTTCTATCCATACGATTTCTTCAACATCAAAAGATCCTTTTATGGAAGTCTTACGGATTTGTATTCGTCAACAATGAGCTGGAAGGCATGGCAAAATTAATAGCAGCGCTCATCAACAGGTAAAAGTGAAATAATCCTTCAAAAAAGTGTGTATGCAGGGCAGTTCAATATATATAAATAAATACCTTTGTCTGCACAGTACTGAAGTATACATCTTGCCATTTTTTAAGTGCTTCCCTGGCAGCATCATCAGCTCTTCATGATCACATCTAGTAATTTTTATCTGGATTCAATCTCTTAGCGACATCCTGAGCAGCTTTCGCAGAACACGAACCACTTGCTCTTGAGAAAACGTTTGACTTCCATGTCAGAGGTACGCATGACGGAAATACACTTCAATTCAAACGAAGTTACTTCGTAGCTCCACTATCATGGCCCCCATTTTTGATCTCGCGGAGATTCCACACTGCTGTGCTGGATTATGCTCCTTTCCCCCAGCCCTCCTCAGAGCTCCCGTGAGGACCTCCGTTCTTCAATTCAATGATCTAGGACACGACAAGGATGCACCCGGCCTCCAGCCTTCTTATCTGCCCTGGAATCGAATCTCTTGTGAGCCTTTTTGCTTGTGATGCAGATGTACTCTTCAACTCTTCTATTCCTGTCCTCAATAATGTCGATGCTCGCACAGGTTTAGAACCACCAAAAATTAGAACTGAGCAGAAGAAACACGCTCTCTCATCGGCTCCCGATGTCCCCCAGCAGACGCCTTTTCTTCCTCCTTTTTTCCAGCAGCTCTCTCACTCTTCCCCCCCAGCAGAACAAGAAGAGGTTCTCTCTCTCAAAAACAGCCGCCGAACTGCGTGTCTGCCTCCCCCATCACCTGTACGCACCGAAAAACCCCCAAAAAAACGCGAGAGGACCCCCAATTTCTACAAGAGCCCCAAAAAAAAGGTAGACCATGCTCCCCACATAGAAGTTGGCAATTTTGCCATAATTAAGGCTGCCCTTTCGAGGTGCCCTACACGTCCAAAAGCATTTACCAGACATGTGTAATGCATCAAATCGGGCTTAATGCCATAATTCATGTGCATATCCACAAAATGTGCTTCGGTAGCTTCCACTAAGTGAAGGCGACTGCATGCACTCAACATGCAAGAAAATAATGCTGCATCTGGGAAGAGACCCTCATGTTGCAGCTGTCCAAAACAGTTCCAGATTTGTGAGCCTTCACATTGTCGCATCGAACCTCCCATTAATGATGTCCAAGAGATAACATTGCACATAGGAAGTTCCATCAGCAGTCTTTGTGCCCTTGTAAGAAATCCACATTTGGCATACATTTCTATCAAAGCATTGCCAAGGGCAACATTGTTCTCCAGAAGCACATGCTTTTAAAAGGGAACCTAACGTTACTGTATTGGGAACAACACCTTCAGACAGCATGTGCTCAAAGGAATCCAAAGCATGGACTTCTTTGCCTTGTTCAGCATATCTAGCTACCAAGACAGTCCATGTAACACAATCCCGTATGGATAGCCCCTCAAGCACTTGTGTTGCCTTGGTCAAAAACCCACATTTAGCATACATGTCCATTAAAGCTGTGCCGACCACAACATTCTCCTTTAAGAGCCCTTGTTTAGAAATTTCATCATGGATCATTTCCCCTATTTGTATTGCTTTAAGAGTGCCACATGCTTTCAAGACACAAGCAAAGGTAACTGCACTTGGAAAAAGGCCATTATGTTTCATCTGCTTAAAGCACTCTAATGCTCGATCTGGTTCCCCATGTTCAATATATCCATTAATTAATATGTTCCAAGATGTCACATTTCTACGAGGAAGTTCTTCAAAGACTTGCTGAGCCTTTCTTAGGGCTCCAAACCTAGCATACATATCTACCAAAGCATTGCCAAGCAAAATATCATTCCCTGGCGGGCCATGTTCAGACATTTTGTAATGAAGTTCCTCCCAAAGAGAGTATTTTCCTCCAGTAATAATGTGAGAAGATAGGCTCCTCGTTCTCCTCTACCGTCGGATAGAACTCCATGCTATGACATCAGCCATTACTTCATGGTGCTGCATAAGCGTCAATAATTCCAAGGCTGCTTCAGGATGTCCATAGTGAGCATACCCTACTAATTTATTGCCTTCAAGACTTTCTCTAACAGTCTCTGCATGTATTTCCTGACCTTTGTGGTATGCCCTTATATCTGCACATAAATTTAGACCAGAAACGACTGTCTGAGAATTTTTACACCCTTCCTCCGCTCTAATCATTTTCATACGTTCAGAGGCTTCTTCCATGTACCCAAGTTCAGCATACCCTGTGGCCAAGGTAATCAAGAAGACAGCATCCTTGACATGGAGTTCATTGAAAACTTCCTTCGCCTCCAGTAGTAGGCCACACTTTGAATACATATCTACCAGGCCATTTGAAACCAATGATTCTGTTTCAAGGTTCTCTACCACTGCAAGAACATGAAGCTCTTGACCTCTCTCAATGTCACCTGTAGTGGCACCTGCTGTTAAACTGCATGAGATTGTGAATGCATCCAAAGGCGCACAATCCTTCTGCATCTGATTAAGGCATGATAAAACCTCATCTGCAAGACAATTTTCCATGTAACCTCAAACTCTTCACTTATAATTTTCACATGAACATACAAAAGCTTCTCAATGTCTCCAATGGTGCAACATGCTTCTCCCATGCCATGGTCCACATATCCACCCATCAAAGTTGTCCATGTAATCTCCAAATACTTCATATCAACCATTTGATCAACTCTTCAAGTACCTGAAATCAACAATATTTTCCTGCCAATATATCCATATTAGTGCATAAAAATCAACCAAATTGTGGGCTAACATACTCCCCTCTTCTTAATTGCGAAGTCGTCCTCGACGAGCCAAGTCTATTCCTTTCTTCCTCAATGAAGCACCTGAAATCATACTCATACAATCATTTGTCAGTACCAAAATTCAATCATTCCACTTACCATCTTTGTCCATCTTCTCGCATCTTCATTGACATGTCCACCTGTCTGCAAACTTCATTAAAACATTAGAACCTTTTTTCATCAAATCCCAATAACATCTACAACCAAAATGGAAAGACAATCATCCACATCACACATATACACTCGGCACACACATCATGATCCCGCATCACTCATGCATTCTCGTCACGCACAACATACATACATGCAAATAGAAGACATATCCACATTCGCTCTCGTCACTCTTCTCGACTACTCATTCAACACGTCACACATCTTTATTCCACATATCAACACACTTTCTACACACAGCTTATATATGTAAGCAAGTACCATCCTTGAATTTCATTTTTCCTACCTTCGAGGCTATACCGCCACCTTCCCCCAATTCTTCTTCCGTTTCCAATCGAGTCCTCCTGTTTATTTTTCATGCCTCTTCAACCTAGGGTTTCCTATTCCCACTTGCCTTCCTGTCTATCTCTCTGTTTTTCTTACTCGTCGACTAAATCATATGCTAGGTCACCACCACACCACTCTAACTTGATGGATACACGATAAGGACTACTCAAGCCTAACACGAGCTCACTCTAACAAGATCACTCATCGTCGACGCGATTCCGAACTTCTCAAGTTGTCATACCACCTAAGAGCCAAACTGAACACTTCCGGAAGGTTTGCAGACAAACAATGCAACTAGCACGATTGGATTCCTCAAGTCCAAGCTTTCCATAGACACATCGCAACCAAAACCCTAGCCGAGCTTAAGTTTTCAATTTAACATGTTTCATCGAGAGTCCACACATAACCCAAATCCCCACAACACAAACACATATATTCCCATCCGAGCATCATGCTCTCTCACCTCTCTTATGTCCCCCCTCGAGCGAGGAATTCTTCTCATTCATTTTTTCCACATTTTTTCATCATTCTTTTTCACATATTTACTCACACTTGTCGGCCTACGCCGAAGCTGGATGCGACTCGTGGACTCGACCACCCGATCAAGTTTGTTCCACCCATCTACCAACCCAAGGTAGCGCGCGACACACACACAGCTAGCCCTATGCGAAACCGACGTCGGTTCGTGGCTTTGACCACCCGGCCAAAGTGGGTCCACCCACCTATCGGCCCACATAGGCACGTAGCCACACTCACACATACACAAACATATATTTTTCTCATTTTCTTTTCATTCCCGAATCTCGAGAATTAGGAGACAAAAGAAAGGACTTTTTCCCAACCATCCCGATCATGACACACACACACACATATATCCCCTGTGGACATCCCAATAAGACACATCTCCTCTCTGCTGCTACTCAAGCCAAAATCCAGCCACTGATGCCATGGTCAACTTTTCCTCTCGAAACCCGCACACACTAATTACTTTGCCGACCTGAAACCTCTGAAATGTCACTTCAGTCCTAAGTGTACAACAGACTTGGTCCATCCGTCCTCACATCTCAGACTCGTAATCCGCAAAGCAAACCCTAATCAGACTACAGCCGTCCTCACCGACATCCATTGCCTCGTCTATTTCCTTTCTTCTCCAACCTCTGCCTCGCAGAGCTTCTACCTGACCCGACAAATGACCTGAAAAATTACCATTGCTCGTTGTGCTCCTCAATGATTCGAGCCTCGCCGCTAAGTCCCTTAATCCTTGTTTGTTGTGCTCAATATCACTCTGATATTGGAACAAGTCACAGTCGATGCCTCGGAACCGATTCCATATTTGCTCCATCTCTTTATCCTCTCTCACCCTTTTTGCAGATTCGAGGGGAACATCCTTCCTCTTCTCAACTCGAACAGTCAACTTCTCGACTTCCTCTCTAATCGATCTTTCCTCCCAAATCCTACTCATATTTTCTTCATTTAGATCATCTACCTTCTTCAACAATTCATTCTTCATTTTTTCTAACTCCGTTCCGAATGCATCCAACCTATCCAACACCGCTTTCAGCTCTTCCTCCATTTTTCCTGCTTTCGGGTCCTCTACCTGTACTCGCATCTCATCGTCTTTTCGATTCATCCACCTACCGAGCTTGCTACTCAGTTTTGCATTCTCTTTCTCTACACGTCTCACTTTCTCATCACTCTCTGCTTGGGCACTCTTCATTCTTTCTAACTCCAGGTGGAACTCCTCACATGCCTTACCCGCTTGATCACTATATCGACGGATTATGCTTTGTACCTTCTCGATTTCATGCTCCATTCCTTCGACTCTCCTCATTAGGTCATCCTCGTCTCTTGAGAGCTCTCCTTCGATCGCAACTCCAAAGCAGTCGGCTACCATCAAGCCGGATCTCAAGTCCCAGACCACGTTTTCACTCTCGGGATTTACAAGATCTTGCCTCCAGCTTTTATTTACTCTTTTCCACTCCTTGTTTTCATTTTTCAACATTCGTACTTGCTTTTCCCAAGTTCCTAGGACCTCGGCCATTTTCTCTTGATTTTCCACTAATTTCTCTATTTTGATCCTCTCGTTATCTCGCTCTACCCGAAGCAAATTGACTGGACATTCCAAGCTCTTTACGAGTTCTACCAAGTCTCGATCATGAGATCCAGTGTCCTTGCTTTCACTTGCTCTCGCAGTCTCCGTTGACGAAGTAACTCCACCCTTGTCAACTTCCACATACAAGGAGGATAAGCACCTATCTGGTTCATTCGTTGCGACCTTTAGGTCAATCACCTCTTTTGAGCCACACACGTGCTCGCATAGTCTCTTTTTCCCACAGTCCTCACATGCGGGGACAAAATCCAACGGGGTGCATACACGAGGGCAATATTTGGCTATATGCCCAATCTGCTCGCAACACCAGCATCTCACATAATTTGATATCGGGCCAAATCGCCACCCTCGGTTCACATGACGTCTCATGGTCGGATGAGAATCTATCCATCTCCTATTTTGTCCAAAATTCGGTTGCCTCATATTGGCATTCTCCAAACCACATGCTGGCTTTTGTTGGGCCATTTCTTTAATGAAGATCAGAGCAAATTTGGGATCGACTTGGCTGTGCCACACGATTGGGGCACCAAGCGAACTCGTAGCACTCTCGATGAGATGTGCTAAGCCAATTCCCGGCGAACGCACCAAATGAATAGCTCTTAAGCCCAAGGAAAAAATGATTGTGAAAGCCTTTATTTTGCGCAAACCCCTCGAAATCGGTCTAGTTAGATTACCTAGAGCCCGTAATTATCCCTCGAAATTGGTCCACTTGGATCACATATATACTCGAGCTCTTCCACACGTTCCCTTCACCCTCTCTCTCTCTCACTCTACTTTTCCAAATTATCCAATTCACAACCCCAACCACTCAGAATGCAATCGTGTCCTTCCTACACTCTCTCACACCTCACGACTTGATGTTACTTTTTCCTTTACAAATACTCTCCACGACACATCCTCATCCCAACATGGACACTCACATATGAATGCCCAAGCATTTGCACTCAGTCCTTACACACATACCCTCACCAAGCCCCCTTTCACATTTACTCATACTCCTCTCCTTCGGGATCGTCACGTTCCTTCCCCAAAACCTTCAAAGAACAAGAGTACTTGATTTTCCCTGTGATCCCTGTTGGTATGCGTAGCCAAAAAGACAAGAACTACCCTCGACCTTCAGTTGTCTAGCCACACCGTGCACCCATAACAAACACTTAACCTGCATTCATGGTAATCTTGATATTCGTCGAACTACCTCAATCAGAACTATGAACGTTCGTCATTAGCATAAGTTCTTGCACACTATAGCATCAAATTGAGGAAAACGCTTCTATTCATACGATTTCTTCAACATCAAAAGATCCTTTTATGGAAGTCTTACGGATTTGTATTAGTCAACAATGAGCTGGAAGGCATGGCAAAATTAATAGCAGCGCTCATCAACAGGTAAAACTGAAATAATCCTTCGAAAAAGTGTGTATGCAGGGCAGTTCAATATATATAAATAAATACCTTTGTCTGCACAGTACTGAAGTATACATCTTGCCATTTTTTAAGTGCTTCCCTGGCAGCATCATCAGCTCTTCATGATCACATCTAGTAATTTTTATCTGGATTCAATCTCTTAGCGACATCCTGAGCAGCTTTCGCAGAACACGAACCACTTGCTCTTGAGAAAACGTTTGACTTCCATGTCAGAGGTACGCATGACGGAAATACACTTCAATTCAAACGAAGTTTTTCTCTACTTCGTAGCTCCACTATCATGGCCCCCATTTTTGATCTCGCGGAGATTCCACACTGCTGTGCTGGATTATGCTCCTTTCCCCCAGCCCTCCTCAGAGCTCCCGTGAGGACCTCCGTTCTTCAATTCAATGATCTAGGACACGACAAGGATGCACCCGGCCTCCAGCCTTCTTATCTGCCCTGGAATCGAATCTCTTGTGAGCCTTTTTGCTTGTGATGCAGATGTACTCTTCAACTCTTCTATTCCTGTCCTCAATAATGTCGATGCTCGCACAGGTTTAGAACCGCCAAAAATTAGAACTGAGCAGAAGAAACACGCTCTCTCATTGGCTCCCGATGTCCCCCAGCAGACGCCTTTTCCTCCTCCTTTTTTCCAGCAGCTCTCTCACTCTTCCCCCCCAGCAGAACAAGAAGAGGTTCTCTCTCTCAAAAACAGCCGCCGAACTGCGCGTCTGCCTCCCCCATCACCTGTACGCACCGAAAAACCCCCAAAAAAACGCGAGAGGACCCCCAATTTCTACAAGAGCCCCAAAAAAAAGGTAGACCATGCTCCCCACATAGAAGTTGGCAATTTTGCCATAATTAAGGCTGCCCTTTCGAGGTGCCCTACACGTCCAAAAGCATCTACCAGACATGTGTAATGCATCAAATCGGGCTTAATGCCATAATTCATGTGCATATCCACAAAATGTGCTTCGGCAGCTTCCACTAAGTGAAGGCGACTGCATGCACTCAACATGCAAGAAAATAATGCTGCATCTGGGAAGAGACCCTCATGTTGCAGCTGTCCAAAACAGTTCCAGATTTGTGAGCCTTCACATTGTCGCATCGAACCTCCCATTAATGATGTCCAAGAGATAACATTGCACATAGGAAGTTCCATCAGCAGTCTTTGTGCCCTTGTAAGAAATCCACATTTGGCATACATTTCTATCAAAGCATTGCCAAGGGCAACATTGTTCTCCAGAAGCACATGCTTTTAAAAGGGAACCTAACGTTACTGTATTGGGAACAACACCTTCAGACAGCATGTGCTCAAAGGAATCCAAAGCATGGACTTCTTCGCCTTGTTCAGCATATCTAGCTACCAAGACAGTCCATGTAACACAATCCCGTATGGATAGCCCCTCAAGCACTTGTGTTGCCTTGGTCAAAAACCCACATTTAGCATACATGTCCATTAAAGCTGTGCCGACCACAACATTCTCCTTTAAGAGCCCTTGTTTAGAAATTTCATCATGGATCATTTCCCCTATTTGTATTGCTTTAAGAGTGCCACATGCTTTCAAGACACAAGCAAAGGTAACTGCACTTGGAAAAAGGCCATTATGTTTCATCTGCTTAAAGCACTCTAATGCTCGATCTGGTTCCCCATGTTCAATATATCCATTAATTAATATGTTCCAAGATGTCACATTTCTACGAGGAAGTTCTTCAAAGACTTGCTGAGCCTTTCTTAGGGCTCCAAACCTAGCATACATATCTACCAAAGCATTGCCAAGCAAAATATCATTCCCTGGCGGGCCATGTTCAGACATTTTGTAATGAAGTTCCTCCCAAAGAGAGTATTTTCCTCCAGTAATAATGTGAGAAGATAGGCTCCTCGTTCTCCTCTACCGTCGGATAGAACTCCATGCTATGACATCAGCCATTACTTCATGGTGCTGCATAAGCGTCAATAATTCCAAGGCTGCTTCAGGATGTCCATAGTGAGCATACCCTACTAATTTATTGCCTTCAAGACTTTCTCTAACAGTCTCTGCATGTATTTCCTGACCTTTGTGGTATGCCCTTATATCTGCACATAAATTTAGACCAGAAACGACTGTCTGAGAATTTTTACACCCTTCCTCCGCTCTAATCATTTTCATACGTTCAGAGGCTTCTTCCATGTACCCAAGTTCAGCATACCCTGTGGCCAAGGTAATCAAGAAGACAGCATCCTTGACATGGAGTTCATTGAAAACTTCCTTCGCCTCCAGTAGTAGGCCACACTTTGAATACATATCTACCAAGCCATTTGAAACCAATGATTCTGTTTCAAGGTTCTCTACCACTGCAAGAACATGAAGCTCTTGACGTCTCTCAATGTCACCTGTAGTGGCACCTGCTATTAAACTGCATGAGATTGTGAATGCATCCAAAGGCGCACAATCCTTCTGCATCTGATTAAGGCATGATAAAACCTCATCTGCAAGACAATTTTCCATGTAACCTCAAACTCTTCACTTATAATTTTCACATGAACATACAAAAGCTTCTCAATGTCTCCAATGGTGCAACATGCTTCTCCCATGCCATGGTCCACATATCCACCCATCAAAGTTGTCCATGTAATCTCCAAATACTTCATATCAACCATTTGATCAACTCTTCAAGTACCTGAAATCAACAATATTTTCCTGCCAATATATCCATATTAGTGCATAAAAATCAACCAAATTGTGGGCTAACATACTCCCCTCTTCTTAATTGCGAAGTCGTCCTCGACGAGCCAAGTCTATTCCTTTCTTCCTCAATGAAGCACCTGAAATCATACTCATACAATCATTTGTCAGTACCAAAATTCAATCATTCCACTTACCATCTTTGTCCATCTTCTCGCATCTTCATTGACATGTCCACCTGTCTGCAAACTTCATTAAAACATTAGAACCTTTTTTCATCAAATCCCAATAACATCTACAACCAAAATGGAAAGACAATCATCCACATCACACATATACACTCGGCACACACATCATGATCCCGCATCACTCATGCATTCTCGTCACGCACAACATACATACATGCAAACAGAAGACATATCCACATTCGCTCTCGTCACTCTTCTCGACTACTCATTCAACACGTCACACATCTTTATTCCACATATCAACACACTTTCTACACACAGCTTATATATGTAAGCAAGTACCATCCTTGAATTTCATTTTTCCTACCTTCAAGGCTATACCGCCACCTTCCCCCAATTCTTCTTCCGTTTCCAATCGAGTCCTCCTGTTTATTTTTCATGCCTCTTCAACCTAGGGTTTCCTATTCCCACTTGCCTTCCTGTCTATCTCTCTGTTTTTCTTACTCGTCGACTAAATCATATGCTAGGTCACCACCACACCACTCTAACTTGATGGATACACGATAAGGACTACTCAAGCCTAACACGAGCTCACTCTAACAAGATCACTCATCGTCGACGCGATTCCGAACTTCTCAAGTTGTCATACCACCTAAGAGCCAAACTGAACACTTCCGGAAGGTTTGCAGACAAACAATGCAACTAGCACGATTGGATTCCTCAAGTCCAAGCTTTCCATAGACACATCGCAACCAAAACCCTAGCCGAGCTTAAGTTTTCAATTTAACATGTTTCATCGAGAGTCCACACATAACCCAAATCCCCACAACACAAACACATATATTCCCATCCGAGCATCATGCTCTCTCACCTCTCTTATGTCCCCCCTCGAGCGAGGAATTCTTCTCATTCATTTTTTCCACATTTTTTCATCATTCTTTTTCACATATTTACTCACACTTGCCGGCCTACGCCGAAGCTGGATGCGACTCGTGGACTCGACCACCCGATCAAGTTTGTTCCACCCATCTACCAACCCAACGTAGCGCGCGACACACACACAGCTAGCCCTATGCGAAACCGACGTCGGTTCGTGGCTTTGACCACCCGGCCAAAGTGGGTCCACCCACCTATCGGCCCACATAGGCGCGTAGCCACACTCACACATACACAAACATATATTTTTCTCATTTTCTTTTCATTCCCGAATCTCGAGAATTAGGAGACAAAAGAAAGGACTTTTTCCCAACCATCCCGATCATGACACACACACACACATATATCCCCTGTGGACATCCCAATAAGACACATCTCCTCTCTGCTGCTACTCAAGCCAAAATCCAGCCACTGATGCCATGGTCAACTTTTCCTCTCGAAACCCGCACACACTAATTACTTTGCCGACCTGAAACCTCTGAAATGTCACTTCAGTCCTAAGTGTACAACAGACTTGGTCCATCCGTCCTCACATCTCAGACTCGTAATCCGCAAAGCAAACCCTAATCAGACTACAGCCGTCCTCACCGACATCCATTGCCTCGTCTATTTCCTTTCATCTCCAATCTCTGCCTCGCAGAGCTTCTACCTGACCCGACAAATGACCTGAAAAATTACCATTGCTCGTTGTGCTCCTCAATGATTCGAGCCTCGCCGCTAAGTCCCTTAATCCTTGTTTGTTGTGCTCAATATCACTCTGATATTGGAACAAGTCACAGTCGATGCCTCGGAACCGATTCCATATTTGCTCCATCTCTTTATCCTCTCTCACCCTTTTTGCAGATTCGAGGGGAACATCCTTCCTCTTCTCAACTCGAACAGTCAACTTCTCGACTTCCTCTCTAATCGATCTTTCCTCCCAAATCCTACTCATATTTTCTTCATTTAGATCATCTACCTTCTTCAACAATTCATTCTTCATTTTTTCTAACTCCGTTCCGAATGCATCCAACCTATCCAACACCGCTTTCAGCTCTTCCTCCATTTTTCCTGCTTTCGGGTCCTCTACCTGTACTCGCATCTCATCGTCTTTTCGATTCATCCACCTACCGAGCTTGCTACTCAGTTTTGCATTTTCTTTCTCTACACGTCTCACTTTCTCATCACTCTCTGCTTGGGCACTCTTCATTCTTTCTAACTCCAGGTGGAACTCCTCACATGCCTTACCCGCTTGATCACTATATCGACGGATTATGCTTTGTACCTTCTCGATTTCATGCTCCATTCCTTCGACTCTCCTCATTAGGTCATCCTCGTCTCTTGAGAGCTCTCCTTCGATCGCAACTCCAAAGCAGTCGGCTACCATCAAGCCGGATCTCAAGTCCCAGACCACGTTTTCACTCTCGGGATTTACAAGATCTTGCCTCCAGCTTTTATTTACTCTTTTCCACTCCTTGTTTTCATTTTTCAACATTCGTACTTGCTCTTCCCAAGTTCCTAGGACCTCGGCCATTTTCTCTTGATTTTCCACTAATTTCTCTATTTTGATCCTCTCGTTATCTCGCTCTACCCGAAGCAAATTGACTTGACATTCCAAGCTCTTTACGAGTTCTACCAAGTCTCGATCATGAGATCCAGTGTCCTTGCTTTCACTTGCTCTCGCAGTCTCCGTTGACGAAGTAACTCCACCCTTGTCAACTTCCACATACAAGGAGGATAAGCACCTATCTGGTTCATTCGTTGCGACCTTTAGGTCAATCACCTCTTTTGAGCCACACACGTGCTCGCATAGTCTCTTTTTCCCACAGTCCTCACATGCGGGGACAAAATCCAACGGGGTGCATACACGAGGGCAATATTTGGCTATATGCCCAATCTGCTCGCAACACCAGCATCTCACATAATTTGATATCGGGCCAAATCGCCACCCTCGGTTCACATGACGTCTCATGGTCGGATGAGAATCTATCCATCTCCTATTTTGTCCAAAATTCGGTTGCCTCATATTGGCATTCTCCAAACCACATGCTGGCTTTTGTTGGGCCATTTCTTTAATGAAGATCAGAGCAAATTTGGGATCGACTTGGCTGTGCCACACGATTGGGGCACCAAGCGAACTCGTAGCACTCTCGATGAGATGTGCTAAGCCAATTCCCGGCGAACGCACCAAATGAATAGCTCTTAAGCCCAAGGAAAAAATGATTGTGAAAGCCTTTATTTTGCGCAAACCCCTCGGAATCGGTCTAGTTAGATTACCTAGAGCCCGTAATTATCCCTCGAAATTGGTCCACTTGGATCACATATATACTCGAGCTCTTCCACACGTTCCCTTCACCCTCTCTCTCTCTCACTCTACTTTTCCAAATTATCCAATTCACAACCCCAACCACTCAGAATGCAATCGTGTCCTTCCTACACTCTCTCACACCTCACGACTTGATGTTACTTTTTCCTTTACAAATACTCTCCACGACACATCCTCATCCCAACATGGACACTCACATATGAATGCCCAAGCATTTGCACTCAGTCCTTACACACATACCCTCACCAAGCCCCCTTTCACATTTACTCATACTCCTCTCCTTCGGGATCGTCACGTTCCTTCCCCAAAACCTTCAAAGAACAAGAGTACTTGATTTTCCCTGTGATCCCTGTTGGTATGCGTAGCCAAAAAGACAAGAACTACCCTCGACCTTCAGTTGTCTAGCCACACCGTGCACCCATAACAAACACTTAACCTGCATTCATGGTAATCTTGATATTCGTCGAACTACCTCAATCAGAACTATGAACGTTCGTCATTAGCATAAGTTCTTGCACACTATAGCATCAAATTGAGGAAAACGCTTCTATTCATACGATTTCTTCAACATCAAAAGATCCTTTTATGGAAGTCTTACGGATTTGTATTAGTCAACAATGAGCTGGAAGGCATGGAAAAATTAATAGCAGCGCTCATCAACAGGTAAAACTGAAATAATCCTTCAAAAAAGTGTGTATGCAGGGCAGTTCAATATATATAAATAAATACCTTTGTCTGCACAGTACTGAAGTATACATCTTGCCATTTTTTAAGTGCTTCCCTGGCAGCATCATCAGCTCTTCATGATCACATCTAGTAATTTTTATCTGGATTCAATCTCTTAGCGACATCCTGAGCAGCTTTCGCAGAACACGAACCACTTGCTCTTGAGAAAACGTTTGACTTCCATGTCAGAGGTACGCATGACGGAAATACACTTCAATTCAAACGAAGTTTTTCTCTACTTCGTAGCTCCACTATCATGGCCCCCATTTTTGATCTCGCGGAGATTCCACACTGCTGTGCTGGATTATGCTCCTTTCCCCCAGCCCTCCTCAGAGCTCCCGTGAGGACCTCCGTTCTTCAATTCAATGATCTAGGACACGACAAGGATGCACCCGGCCTCCAGCCTTCTTATCTGCCCTGGAATCGAATCTCTTGTGAGCCTTTTTGCTTGTGATGCAGATGTACTCTTCAACTCTTCTATTCCTGTCCTCAATAATGTTGATGCTCGCACAGGTTTAGAACCGCCAAAAATTAGAACTGAGCAGAAGAAACACGCTCTCTCATCGGCTCCCGATGTCCCCCAGCAGACGCCTTTTCTTCCTCCTTTTTTCCAGTAGCTCTCTCACTCTTCCCCCCAGCAGAACAAGAAGAGGTTCTCTCTCTCAAAAACAGCCGCCGAACTGCGCGTCTGCCTCCCCCATCACCTGTACGCACCGAAAAACCCCCAAAAAAACACGAGAGGACCCCCAATTTCTACAAGAGCCCCAAAAAAAAGGTAGACCATGCTCCCCACATAGAAGTTGGCAATTTTGCCATAATTAAGGCTGCCCTTCGAGGTGCCCTACACGTCCAAAAGCATCTACCAGACATGTGTAATGCATCAAATCGGGCTTAATGCCATAATTCATGTGCATATCCACAAAATGTGCTTCGGCAGCTTCCACTAAGTGAAGGCGACTGCATGCACTCAACATGCAAGAAAATAATGCTGCATCTGGGAAGAGACCCTCATGTTGCAGCTGTCCAAAACAGTTCCAGATTTGTGAGCCTTCACATTGTCGCATCGAACCTCCCATTAATGATGTCCAAGAGATAACATTGCACATAGGAAGTTCCATCAGCAGTCTTTGTGCCCTTGTAAGAAATCCACATTTGGCATACATTTCTATCAAAGCATTGCCAAGGGCAACATTGTTCTCCAGAAGCACATGCTTTTAAAAGGGAACCTAACGTTACTGTATTAGGAACAACACCTTCAGACAGCATGTGCTCAAAGGAATCCAAAGCATGGACTTCTTCGCCTTGTTCAGCATATCTAGCTACCAAGACAGTCCATGTAACACAATCCCGTATGGATAGCCCCTCAAGCACTTGTGTTGCCTTGGTCAAAAACCCACATTTAGCATACATGTCCATTAAAGCTGTGCCGACCACAACATTCTCCTTTAAGAGCCCTTGTTTAGAAATTTCATCATGGATCATTTCCCCTATTTGTATTGCTTTAAGAGTGCCACATGCTTTCAAGACACAAGCAAAGGTAACTGCACTTGGAAAAAGGCCATTATGTTTCATCTGCTTAAAGCACTCTAATGCTTGATCTGGTTCCCCATGTTCAATATATCCATTAATTAATATGTTCCAAGATGTCACATTTCTACGAGGAAGTTCTTCAAAGACTTGCTGAGCCTTTCTTAGGGCTCCAAACCTAGCATACATATCTACCAAAGCATTGCCAAGCAAAATATCATTCCCTGGCGGGCCATGTTCAGACATTTTGTAATGAAGTTCCTCCCAAAGAGAGTATTTTCCTCCAGTAATAATGTGAGAAGATAGGCTCCTCGTTCTCCTCTACCGTCGGATAGAACTCCATGCTATGACATCAGCCATTACTTCATGGTGCTGCATAAGCGTCAATAATTCCAAGGCTGCTTCAGGATGTCCATAGTGAGCATACCCTACTAATTTATTGCCTTCAAGACTTTCTCTAACAGTCTCTGCATGTATTTCCTGACCTTTGTGGTATGCCCTTATATCTGCACATAAATTTAGACCAGAAACGACTGTCTGAGAATTTTTACACCCTTCCTCCGCTCTAATCATTTTCATACGTTCAGAGGCTTCTTCCATGTACCCAAGTTCAGCATACCCTGTGGCCAAGGTAATCAAGAAGACAGCATCCTTGACATGGAGTTCATTGAAAACTTCCTTCGCCTCCAGTAGTAGGCCACACTTTGAATACATATCTACTAGGCTATTTGAAACCAATGATTCTGTTTCAAGGTTCTCTACCACTGCAAGAACATGAAGCTCTTGACCTCTCTCAATGTCACCTGTAGTGGCACCTGCTGTTAAACTGCATGAGATTGTGAATGCATCCAAAGGCGCACAATCCTTCTGCATCTGATTAAGGCATGATAAAACCTCATCTACAAGACAATTTTCCATGTAACCTCAAACTCTTCACTTATAATTTTCACATGAACATACAAAAGCTTCTCAATGTCTCCAATGGTGCAACATGCTTCTCCCATGCCATGGTCCACATATCCACCCATCAAAGTTGTCCATGTAATCTCCAAATACTTCATATCAACCATTTGATCAACTCTTCAAGTACCTGAAATCAACAATATTTTCCTGCCAATATATCCATATTAGTGCATAAAAATCAACCAAATTGTGGGCTAACATGTTCCAACACTCGCCACCAAATTATCATCATCGATGGAGTTCCCTATTGAACATAAGGCATCTACAACCTGTTTTACCTTGAGGATATGATCATTGATGTTGTTGTTTGAAGCCTTCCTTAAGTCTTTTGGCTCATTCTTTAGTCGAATCTTTTGACTCTTCATGGAAGTGGAGTACTATCTCTCCAAAGCCTCACACACCTTCTTGGGTCTAAGTCTTGGATGTGATCGATCATGTTATTACTAATGTGTTGCGATAACATGAATGTGACTCTCCTATCTCTCGATCCACTCAGGCACTTCCCTTTCTTATGCTTGAGTAAATGGGTCTTCATATCAAGGACTAGGCTCAACTTCACTTACTAACCAATATATTCCCTTGCGGATGAGGAAATTGCAAACTCTAAGGTTGGTAGCTTTCTTTCTCCAACTTCTCTATTTGGGTAACATACTTAGCCATTGCTTAAGCTTCTATGCTTCCTAAGCTTCCCTTGATTGTGATCTAATAGCCAAATTTCATAACTATTACCTTCTTATAACTTCATCCCTTGATATGTATTGAGGTGTTTACTCCTAGCTTAAAAATACACTTCTAAAATTTGATGTAGCTTGTAGGTCTACTATAGGTCCTTTCTCTTCAAATGTTTTCTTTGACCTCTTTCAAGAATTTAAATCCTTTGAAATGCTCTGATACCACTATTGGGGTATGAATCAACATCCCTATGCAGATTTGGAAGGTTGTGGGCCCTCATGTGTTGTTTTCCATAGTTACCTAGATTCATTGTTTTGGATCTAACTCCAAATTCAAATGCAGTGAAATAATGAAACTTTCAAGAACGAAAATAAACACCGTGAACTATTTTGATCACTATAAAACAATTGATTTGGATACTCGTACATAGAGAGCCAACCTCTACAAGATAGACTAGTTGTTTATGTTGTTGGCTTCCTATGTGCAAATACAAACATACACTGTTTGCAACTTCACATAGAAATCCCTTAGATAACAAATCCCAAAATTTATACAAAAGTTAATAATATATACTAAATGTAATAGAGTCTACTAGAATTAAAAAAAAGTGGATTCACCTCAAATAGATGATGCAAGAAGGAGCTACAATAAAAACAAGACTGTGCAAGAAACTAGCTCACTAAATAGAGAGGTACTGAGCAATGGCTAATTACAATACAAGCTAGTAAATGGTTCACATAGAAGGGGGTCCACCTATAGTAGCTTCCCCAAACTCTAAAATAACTTAGGAAGAAATTAGAGGTTGTGGAATTCCACTTATGACATGTATTCATGGATATATAGGCTAACAAAAATTGCTCCTATGGTTTTGCAAGAATCTGCCAATTGCGCACTTAATGTTTTGGTAAGATATGACTAACAAAAGTGGTTGAAACTTCTACGTAGATAAAATTCATGTTATGAAGCCTCTAAATGATAGTTTCACATGTCATCCGCACCTAAGAGCCTTGAGCTAATGTTTAAGGCTTCATTTTTAACATAGGCCTAGCCAAACTTCCTCTTTTTTTTTTAGTACATGCTATCCTTCAAAACCATTGTGTATCAAATGCAATTTTTCATGAATACCAAGAATGCTTAGGAGATCAATATGGAACCTCCGCTCTTCAATCATCTCCTAATATCACATAGTACATGGAGAAGGTATGAGACATTATGTTTTGTGCATGAAATTTCATTGATCATATATGAAACATTACAAGCTAATGTCATATACTCTTTAGCATATACATTATTGGTATTAGCACCATGCTTAAGAAGAACTTCAAACCCTACTCTTGATGAGGTAGCTAAAGTAGCTAGAGAAGCATCATTATATAGATCTTTGATATAAATATGAACACCTCCTCAAGTAAAAGTACTAAGAAAAGACTCAATCCATTGGAACCCCATGACACCACTACCATAATTTTCTACTAGGAAGAGCAAATAGAAGTGACTTCATGAAGGACACCCTACTACAAACAAAGATCAAGATTGGAAGTGGAAGGATGATTGGAGCTCACACTGGGTGATGAAATCCTAGAGGAGGAACTTCCACCCATGAAGAGGAAAACAATCATCATCACAATGTTTCCATCCCCTTCCAACTTCAACCTTTGTTGAACCTATAGATCTAGATCAAGAGATGGAATTCATAGTAGAAGGGGTCACCTAAGAAGAGGAAGTGGGAAACATGGCCAAAGTCCTCAATGAAGAGGATGTATTCTATGTTGAGGAAGAATCTCATTAGGAAACTAGTGACCATCAACACCATGGATCGTGATCAAGGGGGTATGCATATTGAAACATAAGCCCATGGGCTACTAGAAACTATGATGAAGAAGCCAATCTCACAAAAAATAAGTCTTTTGTGAGATAGCATAAAGCATACTCTAAGAAGGGAAGGAATTCATGTAAAAAATATTATACACGATTAAGATAACATGGATGCAATTTCCAAGGAACTGGAGGATAAAGCTCAAGAAAAATCCACAATACAGAAAGAACCACCAACCACCATATCCACCGAGGTATATATTCAAGCCACTCCATCTATCTCCACCACATCAAACTACACTACACCTTCCACCACAAGATTCATTCTCAAAGAGCTAAAAAGTTTAGAATCACATGTAAGTACCACTTTTGTGCATCTGTACACTACCACCACACATGTTTGTGCACCATCAAGCACAAAAAATGTATCACACCAAACATTGCATGAGAACCATCGCCACACACTATAATTACTATAGGTCTTCTTGATAACTATCCCTCCATGCTCAACCTACTACCAAATTTTGAAGGAAAGTTTTCCATTTTTATCATTTTTAGCCTCTTGTGTTTCACAAGCCCAATAGTATGAATATCAAAGACAACACCCATACTAGTAGAGGCCAAGGAGCCCTTGCGCCTATGGAGCTCATGCCCAATCTTGTATGATGTTTTCAACAATTTTCATAATTCATCTTATATTAATACTGAGTTCAAAGACTTGTTTTTTAAGTTTTGGATGCTATTTTAGTGTGAATAGGGACATTATTCTTGATATAAAAGATAATGATCCCTAAGTATACTCAAGAATTTGGTCATCTTGAAGTGAAATCTTGTAAATATTTCTTCAAGTTCTCTTTTCTCTCATCTCCTTCTTCATTTGGAGCTTTGATGACATGCTTGAGGTGTACCAAATCCATATCTACATGTGAACAGTGTGTTTGCATGCATTTGTCTTGATAGCTTTTCTCAAATGCTATATTTTTGTATCCATACCTCATGAAGGCTTATCTAGGTGCACCCAATTGGGTTACTACTCGGATTGACATTAAAGTGTCATCCAAGCAACTCGATGCTCGTGAGTCATTTGTTGGTTTTGTGTTTGTGGGTCTACTTCAAGAGCTTGTTTCATATCACACATACATATACACGTGCATGCATACATACATACATACATATGTACATACATACATACATACATACATACATACATACACACACACATACATACATACATACATACATACGTACATACATACATACATACATACATACATACATACATACATACATACGTACGTACATACATACATACATACATACGTACATACATACATACATACGTACATACATACATATGTACATACATACGTACATACATACATACATACATACATACATACATACATACATACATACATACATACATACATACATACGTACATACATAGATACATACAACATACATACATACATAATAGCCTCAAACTAGTTTCTAGTTTGAGGCTATTATGTGTAGCATGTGTACTTAATCGGCGTCCCACCAAAGCACTGCAATCTATCGCTCCATGTGAGGCTTGGAATGGTCACAAGATATTTGTTTCTCATCTGCATGGTTTCGGTTGTTTGACATATGCATTAGTGCCTAAAGAACAACACAAGAAATCGGACAATAAACAAATGAAATGTATGGTATAATTTTGAAAGAAAAGGCTATTGTTTGTATCATCCACAGATTAAACACATTTTGGTTAACCATGATGTTGTTTTTTTGGAAGATTCAATTCAACCATTAGTTTCATGTATTAAGGAGACATCAGTTAGCTCCAAAGATGTGTATGAAACTTTGATACCTTTTTTTTTATAGGTAGATAGTCAAGTGTTGGTCCAATGAGGCAATTTCTTAGCCTTTATAGGTTTCACATGATGATGTGGATCATTCCATTTATAATTTATATTTACATGATGCACTTGTTCATGAGAGGGCTAATATAGAGGAGGCAAAAACTATGCACTCCTATCATTTCATGCTCGTTCAAGCTCTCATAGTGCTTCTTTTGTATCATATTGCTATGCAATGGTTGCCTCTAGTATTTCTGATGAGAATGAGGTTTCTTATGATGAAGCACAAAATTTACAAAATTTGATGGCTGCTATGAAATCATAATATGATTCTATTATGAAGAATGGTACTTGAACTTTATGTGTTTTGCCTCCATGCTAAAATCTCATTGGCACTAAATGCATATACAAGTTGAAACATAAGTGTGATGGAACATTTGACATATATAAGGCTAGGATTTTTGTAAAAGTTTATGCTTAAGAGAGAGGCATTGATTTTGCCCACATGCTAAATTACCACCATTCATAGCATGTGGTGCACTTGTAGCTCATGGTTGGAATGTACATTAGTTGGACATTAAAAGTGCATTTCTGAATGGTGGCTTATGTGAAGAAGTGTATGTATTTCAGCCCCATGGCTTTGTGCACAAAGGGCATAAATACAAAGTGTGTAGGTTAAAACATTATCTGGTTTGAAGCAAGGACCATGTGCTTGGTATGAAATGATACCTACTTGATTGTGCATGCTTTTGAGAACAATCCAACAGAGGGAACCTTATATGTTAACCATGAAAATGATGTTCTTCTGTTCATTGTTATGTATATTGATGACATGCTCCTCACTGGTCCTAATGAGAAGCATATTGCTGAATTTAAGGCTGATTTGCATGCCTCTTTTGAGATGTCACAATTTGGGGCATTTGTATCATTATTTAGGCATTCAATCTATGAAAGTTGATGGAGTAAGAGCTTTGTGTCAAATGAAATATATTGACACATTATTGCAGTGTTTTAGCCTTGAAGATTGTAAATATATTTCCCTTCCTATGGAAACACGTTAACAGTTGAGTCTTTGTGATGTTGGAGGTGCATTTCATGTTGTTCTCTATCAATAGTTTGTTGGATGCTTGATTTACTTATGCATAATGTGGCCTAATATTCAATTTACTTGTCTCTCATATAAGTAGGTTTATGCACTGCCCAGGTGTCAAACGTTGGCAGGTAGTTAAGTGAATCTTTCATCACTTGAGTGGTACCTCACTATTTAGATTTGTTTCATCCCAAAGGGGGATCAATACCACTAGATTTATATGCTTTTTTTTTTAGTAAGATTAGGCTAGTTGCTATGACACTTGTGTGTCCACTAGTGATTTTTGCTTCATGCTTGGTAGCTCATGCATATCTTGGTTGAGCAAGAAGCAGCCTACGATGGCCACTTCTAGTTGTAAGGCTGAGTACAAAGAAGCTTTCAGAATGATTGTTGAGTGTGTGTGATTCACACACCTTTTGGCTCATTTGGGGGTTGGTGAATCTTTTGCTAGCACCAACTTCACTGACAGTTAGAGCGCATTGGCAATGGCAAGGAACCTTGTGCTCCATGTTGTTCGTAGCCAAGGTGGATTAAGCCACTACGAAAGTATACGATAGGGAAATCAAAGACAAGAGAACAAGAAAGAAGAATAAGAAGGACTGGGCAGACATAGTATTCAACACTGATCAAGAAAATAATAGGCCTAATTACACTTTTTCGAAATCAATCATGTATTCAAATAGTGGTTTTTATCACTACCCTTCATTGTAAATATTTATTATTATTATTTTGGATTCCATTTGTCTTCAAGTTGAGGATTCCTTGAGCTTCAGGAGTATTAGGAGAACCGGTCTATCAGTTTTCATAATTTTTAGAGCCCATTTGAGCCCCCAAAATTAGACTAGGAACCTATTTTTTAACTAGGCCAAAACTATTCAAAACTTATAAAAGGATCTTGAGGGCTCATTTTAGGATACTTTTGGTTGGATTGTTTATGAAACATTGTACTTGAGTTCAAGAATAAAAGATTCCATTGTTCCACTCTTGTCTTGCCCTATGTGCACATGTGTGAACGTGTGTGCATGTTAGTGTGATTCTCACTCACGCTTGTGCACTCCACTAGCTCTTGGTCTTCATAGCATCCTCATGTATCCATGCATGGATAATTATGAGGTTGATCTTCTCACATTGGTTCTCACCATTTTACTAGAGTGACACCAAATTTGGCACCATTGTCAAGAAGCAAGCTTCGAGGATGAGCATGTGACAGTAAGACATAAAGCTTGACATTCGAATCATGGGTAAGTAGGTAATTTTATCTTTTATTTACTTTCTATCTTCTTCATCATCCCCCCTACCATTTCTACTCACCCCCTACCTCCATCTCCTTCATCATACACAATTCCCCAATAAGCTTTGCCCATCTCACAATAGATGATAAACAAGGGCCCCAACAAGCCTGTCTATTGTGAGAGACATTTTTCCATTGAGACAGACAAACACGACGGATGATAGAGGATAGATGATGGTCTATGTGCATCATGAAAAGCCAATATGCTGCGATCGAAGAGTCCATCACAATAGACAACTCATGATAGACATTTTCTCTTGCAATAGAAACCATCTATCATGATAGAGACCATCTATCATGATGGATGCTTGTCCATCACAATAGATAGACAAAATGTAAATTATAGGGTTTTGTCAATTATTGTCTTTTTTGCCTAATTTCTAAGACTTTGAGCTACTTGGAAGGCCAAAGCAAGATACCAATGCATTGCAAGCTTGAAACCATGCATCTTGGGCATTTCAACATTAACAAGGGCATTTGACTCAAGGTTAGAAGAACTCACAACACCCTCAGTTTATTCTTTTAGCTCAGGCTAAGTGCAATTAGTGGATTTTATTGATTAGGGTTATGATAGGCATGAGCTAAGTTTAAGAGACTTAAATTTCTCAAGTTCAAGGATAGATAAAGCTAAGTTGTGGAAAACCCTAACTGGAAAGAACCTAATCAAATCGATTACACATTAAAGAATGACAAACCTCAAGCATTATTGACGATGCATATTATAACACAAGAAATTACATAAAAAATAATCTAACACAAATAAGTGGTTATTACAAAAGAACCTTGCAACACAGTTGTACTTGGATATTGGGAAGATGGCATAGATCATATGAACCTTAGATTAAGCAGACACCTAGAAAGAGATAGACAAACCATCAGATCATCTAAGGCTAATGTCAATCACAAAGCTAGGCCATGGGCTCAACAACTAAGTGACTATCCATATATATTGAGCTCTAAAATGAGTGATTCATAAATGTCCTTTAGCATGGAGAGACCCACACACAGTTTAGGGCTAGCTTACTTACAAACACCCAAAGGTCCCTACAAGACTGAGCTAGAGTACATCAGAACCAACCACTTAGTTGTATGTATCTATGAGGATGGTTTGAAGGAATCTATTGTCCAATTCTAGGAAATTCAAATAGTGAGTACTGCACCATAGAGAGAAAATACACTAACCACATTGCACAAGATTGTTCCTACAACAAACAAGTGGTTAGGCAAAACTGCCAATATCCCTATCAGCAACAAGGGAGATATCAAAACCAATACCAACAACAACCATAATATAGGCCACACCAACCATACCAACTACACTATCAAACTCAATTGAGACCTCAACTCATGTTAGCCTAGGGCCCAATTAAGACAAATGAGACATGAAGCACCTAGAGGAACATTAAAAATGTGAGGGAGATCACTTAATTTGTGCTTCTCGACTTCCTGTAGTCATTCAAGGCTTTTGTTTTGATTGTGGAAAGTCACATCTCTTGAGAGATTGTCGTAAGAATCCAACCAATGCACAAAAGATTACCCTGATCAACATTATTTGCTTGCTAGTAGAACCCAATGGAAGTGTGACAACTATTGCCCATGTACAAGTAGTTACTAGAGCACATGCTTTGCAAAAGACCCTAGGCACAAATGAGGAAAAGAAGTCAAAGGCTAGTGAATCAGACAATTCTAGAAAAAGAACTAGAGCTTGGAAGGATAGTTGAGAAACAATGAAGAGAAAATGAGCAAGGAAGCTAGAAGAAAGTCTAAAAAAATGAAAACAAAAATAATTGAAATTGCATCTCAAATGCATTTTCGAGTACCACCACCATCACCTTTCATCCTACCAAAACCCACAATCCATTCCACCACCACCCATAGCAGGAATAGTCTTAGCTAATCCTACTCTTGAAGACTTGGACATGATGTTCAAGGCTTATCAGGCTCAAAGTCAGGAAGGGCCAAACGTGGTAGAGTGAGACAAATGTTATCTTAGAGCACATCTAGAGATTGAGAGGACCAAGATTTGTGCAAAAATGGTAGAACTAGCTCATGCTATGTTTGAGGCAAGATGTCTTTTGAATCAAACCAACTCAATAAAGCCATAACTACATTTCAAAGGACTTTTGGAGATGATGGAGTAGCTTGTAGCTAAAACTAGAACTTTGGCTACACCTGAGGCTCAAAGTAGTGGAAGTAAGAAATTAGGCTTACTACCCTAGAAAGCTTATGTTCCAAATTCTATGGATTATAGAATTCATTCCTCTATAAACCATTACTCCTAGGAGTTCTTTAGAGAGATACAAGAGGAGAAATGGGCCAAGGAGAGTGAGAATCCTCCTCCTATTGAAGTAGTGGATGATCTTCATGATCAATCCCCTCATGACATTCCCTCCATATATGGGGAGCAAGAAGATGGGAAATCGAACAAACGATTAGAACTCGAATCCAATTCCTTATAAAAATTACCTCACTTTATAGGTCCATGGGATTCTAACTCTATTCACATGAGAGCCCCCATACTTATAGAACCCACTGTAACCATTTTTGATCCAACTAAAGTGGTTGACCTACAAAAGAAAATGCAGGAACTCCAAGCTAGGATTCTTCAATATGAAAGCCATCATGACCCCCCCCCCCCCCCCCGAAGTATTAGAACCTGATGAAACAATCCGGATCTGAGTTGAGCAAACCTTTGAAGAGGAGTATGAGCCACAACCAATACTTGATAGTTATGTAGCTGAAAAGGGACAGGAGACATCTGAAGCACCAAGACTATCGTGGCTCAAACAGGTTGAAGACATTGGCTGAGCACATGATGAACGAGTTGCCATTCAAAAAATTTATGGCAAATATGAAAGAAATTCCTCTAAATTCTGCATATTTCTAGAATCTATCACATCAATGCCTGATCACCACCTTTGAGCTTCAATACCAATCATACTTTGTTCTTTTTGTTGATTATAATGCAAATGTGAAGCATGGCATTGGCAAAGAGCCTACATTTTTCATACAATTTCAATCGGAAGAGATGCCAAAACAAGCTCATAGAGATACTATTTTCCAACCGAAGTAGAGAAAGCATTTACTCAAGCCTTATCTAGAGATGCGACACATGTGGTCACATGCTCCATTCCATATTTTAGATAACCCGTGCTATGGAACAGTTCTAAGAAAGCTCTCATGGTTATCTTTTGCTATCAAAATCTAGAATAATGCAGAGTGTCTAGACTGGGTTAACTACCCATATCTAGCACTGCCACAAGGACCACCCACAATTGCCTGCATGAGATCTTCCATTAGACATTGGATACTTGCCTCAAGACTATGCTAGATGTAGCCACTCAAATAATGCTAGAAATATTTGAATTAATAAGGTTCATCTTGAAGAAATTCCAAAATGTGAAAGCACCACATATATATGCACCTGATTTTGATAGTGTATGGAAACTTTGACCTAGTATACGCCATGACTACCATGCATCCCCTAAAGATTGTGTATGCTTGTCATGCTTGCATCAAATATCTCTTGACATGCTACAAGCAGATGTTCAAAGAGATGTTTTCAACTAGCTTTTGGGAATACCATTATGAGGTATTCATCTCCAAATCCACCCGTCTCTTGTAGTTATTCACTATGGAACAAGCTTTGTATTCAGAACACTATAGAATGCCACATTTAGAAGTCTCGAATGCTATTGATTGGGAACAACTCAAGATAGATCTCTCACGAGAACTAAGATTACAATGATATGAGTTATCAGCACACGTCCTTCAGTATTACATTGTGGGAATGGCAGAAAAGAGTATTATGTTATAGTTGGGAGTTCTAGGTACTCTTTTGAGAGACCCTAAACTTGAAAGTTTAATTTACTTTGATAGTTTGAGTAGTTTTGGAATGGAAATCACCAAATGAGTCAATTGTTGACAAGAGAAGGGTCACAAAAGGATCGTAGGAGAGGAAAAGTACACATGATGCATGCACTTGAGATCAGGGAGGTTCATAGGACTAGGAAGGTCTTTGAGGTGTAGAGTATCCATAGAAGGTAGCATTGCACCACCTTATCCTTTTCTTTTTTAGTTTCATAATTTTCAAGCACTTTGATAGAAAAGACAAGGGAATCTCTTACTCAAAAGACATACAAGTTCCTATGATGGTTGAGGAGATAATATTCATAATAAAGGAATAATTTTTCACCTCTCTCCAATTCCCATCAACAACATATGTTTTTCGCCATGTATTTGGATGAGTTTAATGTACTTGTCATTAATTAAGAAGTCCTCAAGATGGTAGAAATTTTCTAAGTTTAACAATGAAATCTGATGGAGTTTTCTACTTTAATTAATTTGGAGATCTGTATGTAGTCTGAAATTTCCCAAAGAACACAAAGAGTTCTAGCAAATTTGTCAACAATGACCCAATGCCACTCAAAGAAGAGATAGAGAAAGTAATATCAATTTGTCATGGAAAATCAATGCTTGCAAGAATCTTGTTCAATGAAAAGATTCCTCCACATATTAAGATTATGAAGTTATATCTCATGAAGGCTTTCAATCCACTTATATAGGATGGTCCAAATCCTATCACTATCTACAAGCTAAAAGAGTTCAAGATGCAAGTAGACTCAACTTCTAGGGTAAACAAAAAGCAAGATTATGGCCATTAAAGGAAGTTGAAAAGCTCAAGTACATATATATGAGTCAAAATTTATGTTCTCTTAAAAACCAAATCTAGAGCTACACAAAAGTGGACAAGGCATGATTAAGAAGTAGGAATTATTAGAGAGATCAAAGTGATTGGGAATTTTATCTATAAAAATTCTCTCTCGCCTCTCCAAGAGCCCAAAGAACATAGCGAGAGTCACCATGACGAGGATTAATAAATTCTAGGATCCAAGAAATCAAAAAATTAGGAGAAAAATGCAAGTCTAATTGAAATAAGACGGCCTAGATCCATTCCCCATTCCTTGTTGAGATATCAAGCTCAACATGTGATGATCCGGGATGACACATATCATTTTTTTCATTTCTCTAACATGTATAGTGGTCACGTTGGTATATGTCAGAGACACTTCATTGAGCTTTATTAGATTTATCTAGCAAGAGTGATGGCACATTTATTTCTTGCAAGCTCACTCATCCACGGACATTAGGATTTTCCTTATGTATTGTTCTTTATATATTGCAATTGTTGTATTCTTGTTTTAGGTCATTCTTGTACATTTCTTTTATGTAATAGAAGAAGAAGAAGAAGAAGAAGAAGAAGAAGAAGAAGAAGAAGAAGAAGAAGAAGAAGAAGAAGAAGAAGATCATTCTTCCTTGCCTCAATCTCTGTGTGTGCTCCTCTTTGAGTGTGAGTGTGTGTGTGTGTGTGTGTGTTAGCTCTCTTCCTTATCTCCTTCCTTGTGACATGGTATCAGAGCTAGTGTGGCTGTAGAGATCTCATGGAGAAGGCCGACAGTGAAGAGTATGCGAGAAGGCATGGAGAAAATGCGATTCATAAACAACCTCAGATTGCTATGAAAATTGGCGTGAAGTAGAAGGCCTCAAAATATTTTTGAGAGTTATCCCTTTAGGATCACTTGTTTTTGTTAGATTAGAGTTTCATAGCCATCTCAGCCTCCGTTTCGAGCTCGCAAGGTGGGGCCCATAGAGAAACCAAGTCAGTTTGCAAAACTATAACTTGCATCTTGTTTAGCAACACTCATATATTCCAGGTCTAGAATATCAAGCGATTGTGTGCACTATTGATGCATGAAAACTGTGTTTTTCTAAGATCGAACTTTCACATCGTAATGCAAGAGCGTTCAAGCATAACTAATCCTTGTAGTGTTTTACAGTGTTGTGAATTGCTGCAAAAATGGCAAACGCAGATGGAATGAGTCAGCTTATGAGTGATAAATTGGACAAGAACAACTTCCATGCTTGGAGATTATGTGTGAAGAATTTCTTGATGGGAAAAGGCTACTCGAAGTACATCAAAGGAGAAAACAAAAATGCTCCCTAATTACTAGAGAGAAATCGGACTCCGGACCAATTAACAACATATGAGGAATGGAATCAAGGAGCACAAAAAGTAACGTATGGCCATCTGTTAGCATACATGATATCATGATTGGGCACATACAAGATGCCAAGGCTCCGAAAGAGGCGTGGAACAGTTTGGTCACATTGTATGAGATCAATACAAAGGGATGGAAATTGCAACTCAAGAACGAGCTGCACACATTGGAAAAGAAGAGCATGTCGATAAGTGACTACACTCGGAAAATCAAAAGCATATATGACTCACTTGCATATATTGGCATGAATGTAGATGATGATGATAAGGTGGAAGAATTCCTCAATGGTTTAGGAGCTGCATATAAGCAGTTTAGAGCTTCTATACAGACCAGGGAAAATATTTTGAATTTTGCTAATCTAGTATCCATGCTGATTATTGAAGAAAAGAATCATGGCAAGGATTCAAAATCAAAGGAAAACCTAGTTCTGAGTAGGTATTCTACTTTGGCAAAGGAAGAGGTAGAGGTAGAGGCTTCGAAAGTAGAAGAGGACACAATAACCAAGATCAAGGACAACAACAGAATCTTGCAGAAGGTAGAGGACAGTTTCGAGGCAAGAGAGCCAAAGAGGTCCTAGAAATTTCCAAAGAAATGATTTAGGTAATGACAATAAAGGATGCTAGAATTGTGGTAAACCTGGACACTTTGAACATGATTGCAGTTTGAAGAATCAAAATAATAGAAGGCAACAAAACAACTATGCATCCGCAAGTGTAGATGACTCTAAGAAGCTATTCATGGTTCAACATAATATGATGAATACGATGTGTACTGATGTTCCAAAATCAAATGGCAATGGCTGGTATGTTGATTTAGGTGCTTCAAATCACATGACCAATCATGAAGAATGGTTTAGTAGTTTGCAAACATTACCAGTTCCTGGATATGTTGAAATAGGTGATGACACAACACTGGAATACCAAATTTCAAAGTTGCAAAAATGCAAAAGCTATGTGCAACATGTCAATTTGTTAAACAATCAAGAGCATCATTTTTGCACGACAAGCATGTTAGTGAGAATGTACTAGAAATAGTACATATAGATGTTTGGGGTCCTCCAAAGACCACATCTATGGGCAATTGTAGATTTTATGTTACTTTCATTGATGACCATACACAAAAAGTATGGGTATATTTCATGAAAGACAAGAGTGAGGTGTTCACTCACTTCCAAAATTTTAAGGCTATGGTGGAAAAGTAGGCAGGAAAGTATATTTAGATATTAACATCTGATGGAGGAGGTGAATACATTTCAAATGAGTTCAACAATTTTCTTAAAAGTCATGGAATTCGACATCAGTTTTCATGCAGGTACACACCACAATAGAATGGCATTGCTAAATGCAAAAATAGACATATTGTAGAAATAGCAAGAGCTTTGATGGTTAAAAAGAATATGCCTCATTGTTATTGGGAAAAAGCTGTACATACTATTGTATACATCATGAACAGAACTCTGACTGCTATTTTACATCAAGTTATACTTGAAGAGAAGTTTACCTATAAAAAGCCAAACTTATCACATATGAAAGTATTTGTTTGTATTGCATATGTACATGTTCTAGATGAGTTGAGGACAAAGTTTGATCCAAAAGTAGATACTCCCTTGAGCAAAAGGGGTATAAATGTTATAAACCACTCACATGATAGGTGAAGGTAAGCAAAGATGTGGTGTTTGATGAAATGTCAAGCTTCTATGCAGATGCCAAAGATGGATTTAATCTTGAGTCAAATGACAAAGAAAATGCTGAAAAATGAAGTGCAGAATCTCATGTTTTGAGTGGACCAAATGGGTCACCAAGCAATAGTTCCAACTCAAATCCATGGAATGGAAGATTGCCTGGAAATTTCAGCCTAGCAAATTTATCAAATAGATCCAAGAAAGGTAAAGAAAAGCTTGTTGCTGATAATAAAACATGTACAGGTTTTGAAGACATTGATGGAGATTCAAGCAGTTCATAAAAGAGTCTTGATGAGGAACTTGGATTGCCCTCTGTGAATAGTCTAGGAGTAAGAAAAGCACATGCAAATGATACAAGGATAAGTGACCGAGGACCAAGAAGATATGGGAGGATGTGAAACTCAGCGCAGCGATTGACATATGATAGTTACATGGCTTGTCATTGTGCCTACATGACAAAGGTAATACAGTATGCTGAAACTTCTTGTTTTGAAGATGCAATTGGAAACACAGATTGGGAAAAAGGTATGGATGAGGAGATGGTTTCACTTTATGGAAATGATACATGGAAGCTAGTTCCATTGCCATAAGGAAAGAAACTCATAGGCTGCAAGTGGGTTTACAAGGTAAAGCACAATGCTGATGGTAGCATAAGTAGGTATAAAGCATGATTGGTGGCAAAAAGATATGCACAAACATATGGCATTGATTATGAAGAAACATTCAACCCTATAGCTAATATGTCTACTATCAAAACACTTGTTGCATTAACTACAACAAAAGGATGGACTTTGCATCAGATGGATGTGAAGAATGCCTTTCTACATGGTGAGTTAAAGGAAGAAGTATAGATGGAAAATATGCATGTAGGTTGCAAAAGGCTTTGTATGGGCTTAAGCAAGCTCCTCGTGCATGGCATGCAAGGATTTCTAATTACTTAACCACCATTAGGTTTTCTATGTGTGATGCAAATCATTCACTATATGCAAGGAAGGGTGACGATGGCATCACAATTGTGGCTATTTATGTTGATGACTTGATTATAGGTGGTGATAATGAAGAAAGCACCAAAGAGGTAAAACAACTTCTTATGCAAGAATTTGACATGAAAGATCTTGGTGTGCTACACTATTTCTTGGGCATTGAGTTTATACATATAGAAATAGATATATGGATGTTGCAAAGGCAATATTCCTTGAATATGTTGCAAAAGTATGGTATGAATGATTGTAAACCAATTTCTATGCCATTAGATCAGAATTTGAAGTTCGATACGACATCAGGTGAAACATTGGAAAATGCTACTATGTATAGGAAAATTGTGGGAAGCTTGATATATCTCACAATTACAAGGCTTGATCTAAGCTACATTATTGGACTTGAAAGTCAATTTGTGTAGGTTCCCAAGAAGCCACATTTAGATGCTCTAAGGCGCACTCTATGTTATGTGAGTGCTACTTTGGATTATGCATTGTTTTATGAAGCTAGTATAGAATTACAACTTTATAGATACAACGATGTAGATTGGGCTGGTAGCATTCTAGATAGAAGATCTACTAGGGGCTTTCTATTCTCACTTGGGAGTGCAGCTATTACATGGGGCAGTAAGAAGCAACCCACTGTTACTTTGTTGAGTACAGAGGCTGAGTATAGAGGTGCTGCAATGGCAGCATGTGAAGCATCATGGCTTGATATGCTACTTGAAGATTTAGGTGTGGAAGTGCAAAAGCCTATCACCATCTATTGTGATAATCTTAGCGGCCTACAGTTAGCACAAAATCCTGTTTTTCATGCTAGAAAAAAGCATATTGAGGTACATTATCACTTCATCAGAGAGAAGGTATTAGCAGGTGATATTGATCTTGTTTATGTGAGGATAGATGAGCAGGTTGCGGATATTTTCACTAAAGCACTTGGAGCTAAGAAGTTGAAGAAGTTTCGAGAGATGCTTGGATTACACGATATGACATGGAGATTGAGGAAGAGTGTTGAGATATCAAGCTCAACATGTAATGATCCGGGATGACACATATCATTTTTTTCATTTCTATGACATGTATAGTGGTCATGGTGGTATATGTCAGCAACACTTCATTGAGCTTTATTAGATTTATCTACCGAGAGTGATGGCACATTTGTTTCTTACCAGTTCACTCATCTGCAGACATTAGGATTTTCCTTATGTAGTGTTCTTTATATATTGCACTTGTTGTATTCTTGTTTTAGGTCATTCTTGTACATTTTTTTTATGTAATAGAAGAAGAAGAAGAAGAAGAAGATCCTTCTTCCTTGCCTCAATCTATGTGTGTGCTCCTCTTTGAGTGTGAGATTGTGTGTGTGAACTCTCCTCCTTATTTCCTTCCTCATGACATTCCTAAACTAGGTCACATTAGAAGACTATGCCCTTTGAAGTGGCAAAGTGCATGAGAGAGCACGAAAAGGTTATAAATATCGACACGAACATGTGTAGAATGCATACAAATAATATGAGAAAAACAACTAGATGATTGTTTCATGAAATATGAAGCATTTGGATCAACATTGAGAGGCATGGCATTGGCTTGGTTTTAGGCTTTCTAAAAGGATCAATTCGTAGATATAGATAATTTTCTTGATGAAATCATTGGTGGAATCTCCAAAAGAAGCATCATAGACAAAACCTCCTCTATGATTAGAAACTTCAAATAAGCATCTACTAAAAAGTGCGGCCTTGATATCAAGGATTCAAGTGACATATCAACATATGCTTAAATAAAAAATTACCTTCAAAAAAGACAATGGTGTCCCTATTCTTAGATGGATTGACAAGTAGAAAATTGTGGACACTGATTTATGTCTAGAGTCAAGCAAGTATGGATAATTGTATCAAAGAGTGTGTAAACCAAGAACATAGCTTGACTAAATAAGTGGAGTTACCCTAGAAGCAACCAAAGATGGGACATGCCTCTAGTGAATAGTCACATATATCTTTTATTAATCAACTAGCTGATTATGTTTCTGAAAAGTTAAGAATGATGTAGCCTCAAAGGCCCCACAATGCATACATCCTCTACAAAGATGTCTACAATATGGAGGAGATCATCCCACAAAAACTTGTTAGAGAATCCCACCATTACCCCCATACACAGACAAGAGGAGTGAACCTAAGAGAAGAACTATGCAATCCTATGCCATACAACAAGGATTGTCCAATCACACTATATTAGAGTACTATTACAATAGACAACACTTAGACAACCAATTGACTATCAACAACATTGACTTATCCAACCTCAAGCCTATCAACTAGGCCATATGAATATCAAACTCCTTAGTACAATAAAAACATCAAAGTTATCAATTGACATAACAATAGTATAAAGCAGATCCTAGGTTGAGATATGAATCCGAGAGCTTCAAGCTCCTCTATTGGTTTTAAAGAAATAGCCTCCATGCTTCAAAATATAGTGTGGTTCAACAGAAGAATGGAGATATGACTTGGTGCCACCCATCAAAATTTATGATTCCATCGTATACTTGATGATATATTGAGTTTCTTAATGTCTTGAGTAACCATGAACTGTGAAGAAATAGGAACATGATCTTCATCTCCATAAATAAGCACACATAGGAGCTCTCCTTGAGTGAAAATGCAATACTAGTGTGTATAATGTGGGTGCAAGGGTTCCTGCTTAGATTTGAAGTCACGCTTCTATATTTTTTTGTTCTGCCATGGGACTAAGGATTACTCTTCAGATTGTGTAATGAGGAAGGAACCAAGTATCTCACCCTCCTTGCATCCCCACTCCAAAATTTTCCCACCCATCACCACCTGAATTCATTCCTTTACCCCCTCCGTCCTTAATTCATCCCTCAAAACTCCCCAACTGTTAGTCCCCTCCCCCCCGTCTTCCCTAAATCATCCCTCAAAACTCCCTAGCTCCCAACTTGGCCCCCCTCCTCCCTAAATTTTCCCTCAAAACCCTCAACTCCCAATTCATCCCCCACCCTCCCTAAATCATCCCTCAACCTCCCCCCCCCCCAATCCCAATTCCTCCCACTTCCTCCCTAAATCCTCCCTCAAAATCCCAACTCCCAGTTCATCTCTTCTCCTCCCTAAATCATCCCTCAAAACCCCCCAACTCCCAATTCATCCCCCCTCCTCCCTAAATCATCCCTAAACCCCCCCCCCCCACTCCAACTCCCGATTCATCCCCCCCTCCTCCCTTATTTGTTCTACAAAACCCTCAACTCCTAAATTCGTCCCCCTCCTCCCTAATTTGTCCCTCAACTCTTAAATTCATCCCCCCTACTCCCTAAATTGTCACTCAAAACCCTCAACTCCCAATTCGTCCCCCCTCCTCCCTAAACCCTACCTCAGATCCCCCAACTCCCAATTCATACCCCTTCCTCCCTATATCATCCCGTCAAAACCATAGCTCCCATATCTTTCCCCCTCCTCCCTAAGTCATCCCTCCAAAACCCCGCAACTCCCAATACATCCAACCTACTTGCTTAATCATCCCTCATGACCCCTCAACTCCCAATTTGTCCCCTCTACTCTCTAAATAGTACCGCGAAACCCCCTAACTCCCAATTCGTCCCCACCCCCCCCCCCCCCCCCCCCCCCAAATCATCCCTAGAATCCCTCAACTCCCAATTAGTCTCCGATCCTCCCTAAATCTTCCCTCAAAACCCCCCATCTCCCAACTCCTCCCGTCTTCTCCCTAAATCATCCCTCAAAATCCCAACTCCAAATTCGTCCCCCCTCCTCCTTAAATCATCCCTCAAGGCCCCCAAAATCCCAATTCATCCCCTCTCCTCCCTAAAATTTCCCTCAAAACCACCAGCTCCCTATTTGTCCCCCCTCCTCCCTAAATTGTTCTTCAAATAAAAAACTCAACATCTTTTCCTCTATGCCAAATGGTTCTCATGCCTAACTAGTCTCCATGTATCTGTACAAAGGTTTTTCATGCCACATTTGACTCATATTCGGGAGGCTACATCACCTCCCAAGGTGATTCTGGCCTCACCAATTGCAAGGCATGGGCTGCACTTCTTGGGCTAATGGGTGGCTATCCTTCCCTAAGGTAAATGACTATAATCTGGTAGGGCAACTCATTATTGGGCATCCTAAATTGGGTGATTCAACTTGACTACCTTAAGCTATGATGTGATCTCCCTCAACACCTTGATGGGGCAACTCTTCACCCATGAGACAAAGCTCAACATGAATGGTGACAACTCTATAAGTAACCAATCTTTTGCCCTTTATACAGATAGAAATTAATGTAAGGATTAAGGTAAAAGCAAAAAGAATGAACATGTTTCAAAAAGTATTTGGCATTGGTTGAGAACCAAAAGGTAGAAGCTTGAAGAGGATCAGATCTGATGGAGGTGGTGAGTATTTTTCACATTCTAAGGTATAAAGAGAGAGTTCACAACAAGATATACTCCTAAACTAAAGGGAGTGGCAAAGAGGAGGAACATATTGATAGTAGAGGCTGCAAGATCAATGTTGAATGAAAAGAAACTACCTAACTACCTATGGGCAGAGGCTATTTCCATAGCCACATACTTAATTAATAGGTTCCCATCCAAATCCTTGGATGGAATGACACCATATGAAGCATGGAATGGTAGAAGACCCTCATCGGACCATTGTTAAATCTTTGGGTGCATTGCTTATGCACATATAACCTCACAGATTAGAGGAAAGCTTGATCCTAAAGCTGAAAAAGTGTATATTCATTGGCTATGACCAAAACCAAAAGGGTTATAGGTTGTACAGTCCCACTAATAAAGGGTTTATAGTTAGTAGGGATGTAGTATTTAATGAAAATAATTCATGGTTTGAAGATGATTGCAGGAAGATCAAGTTTCCTTATGATTTGGAAAGTGATTTTCCAACCCTCACTCAAGCAGACCAAAAAATACCAGAAGATGTCAATTCAGAGGATGAAGAGCGGATTGACTTCAAGGCTTGGAAACCAAAAGGAAAGACCAAGTTCAAGCAATTGGAAGACATTTGAGAGTCCTCCAACCAAGCACTCAGAAGATCTCAAAGGGAGAGTAAAAAACCCATAAGGTATCGCTATGACACATCATTAGTCGCCAAGCATTCTCTGTACATCACTAAATACTCTATGACAGAAGAACCTTCTTCATTTGAAGAAGCCAATGAGAAGAAGGAATGGAGAGAAGCCATGCAAGAAGAAGTTGAAGCACTTTAGAAAAACAATACTTGGGATTTGGTTCCCAAGAATCCAAGCATGAAGGTAATAGGATCCAGGTGGATATATAAAATCAAGAAGAACTCAGATGGTTCTATAAACAGGTTAAAAGCAAGGCTAATGGCAAAAGGGTTTGCTCAAACCCATGGAGTGGATTATGAAGAAATTTTTTCACCTTTGGCTAAGATGCCAACAATTATTGGTAAGTGTTGCTGCTTCTAAAAATTGGAACCTATATCAATTAGGTGTTAAGAATGCATTCTTAAATGGATGGATCTCAGAAGAAGTGTACATGGCTCAACCACCAGGGTATGAAGATAAGGACAAACCAGGTTATGTATGCAAGCTAAGGAAGGCACCCTATGGTTTAAAGCGAGCTCCTAGAGCTTCGAACCATAGGCTAGTTACATATTTGGAGGATCAAGGATTTGTTGCTAGCAAAGCAGATTCTTCTTTATTCATAAAAGACCTACTCAGAAGTTATTTACTTATGTGTCTATGTGGATGACATTATTATTACAGGGAATGATGCTAATGGCATCAAGCAGGTTAAAACTCAAATGATGGAAGAGTTTAAAATCAGTGATCTTGGTTTGTTAGCATACTTTCTTGTTTTAGAACGTGTGTATACAAATTTTGGTGTGTTTATTACTCACAGGAATTACATTCATCATATGTTGATAAAATTCAAGACGAAGAACACCAAAATTATGGGTACACCCATGGAACTCAATCATAAGCTTAGTTCTCATGAGGGAGAACTTCTTGAGGATGTTACAAGTGACCAAAAACTTGTTGGGAGTCTCAACTAGGCAACCCTAACAAGAGTACACATTTCTTATGGAGTAAGTACATTAAGCCACTTTATGTATACAACAAGGAGACCTCATTTGAAAGCTTCCAAGAGGATCCTAAAATATCTAAAGGGTACCATAAATGAATGGTTGTTTTACCCATTCACTTTTGATTTGGACATAAAGATGTATTCTGATGCAGATTGGGCTGGCTCCAAGGATGATAGGGGGAGCACCTTAGGATACTTGTCTTTTACAGGTTCAAAGCTAATATCATGGTCATGTAAGAACCAACCAACTGTGGCTTTGTCATCTACAGAAGCATAATATAGAGTCTAGCAAATGCAACACAAGAGGCTATGTGCCTCAAACAACTCTACACAGACTTGGGGTTACATTCTTACACTCCAATGATTTTTGGAGACAACACTAGTTCACTTCATTTGGCTACTAATCCCATATATCATGCAAGGAATAAGCACATTGAAGTGCACTATCATTATGTAAGAGAGAAATTGCTTAGCAAGGACATTCAATTGTCCTATGTATCAACTCATTTGCAATGTGCATATATACTCACAAAGTCTTTGGATGGAACCAAGATGAATAGGTTCAAGATGATGATTGGTTTGCATGAGATCAAGGAGGAATAAAGACCAAGCAAGTTAGTCTTGAGGGAGAGCTATTGGTGCAAGAGAATCCAAGCCTACATCCTTGAATGATTAGCATATATCTCATGTAGTCACATATGATCATCCACTTGTAAAATCAATTACTTTTAGCCATGTAAAAGGGCATATGTTAGATGCACTAATTCCACGAGGAGTTAGGAGGCATCAAATCTAAACTTACTTGGTAGATGATTGATGAGAGAATATATCCTATAGTTTAGGACTCACTTTTAGGTGACCATTTGATTTTGAATTCAAAGATTGGCTCCAAACTCAACTATAAAAGTAGATAAAAAAGACATGCATGGTATGCTCCGACTTGGATATCATTTTGAGTGGGATACATAGCGATGACATAGCTCAATCACTGCTCTCACATTGTGCAATAGAATATTGCCAATGAAATTGTATTTATATGTGATCTAATACATACATTTTGATTATATATTTACTTCACTTCTCTGCTATGATTACTTCAGAATAGTGATCTTCTCGCAGCTTGTTCTCAGTGCATAGTTAATCATTTGATGTGATCTTAAGTGCTATAGAACCAACATAATGTTTGCTTCTTAGCTACAAAGTTTTGTAGTCATTGCTTCTCTGAATCATGAGATATCTTCACTTCATTACTCTCTGGTCTTCACTTTGATGCATCCCAAAAATATCGGATAGGTCCTATGATTTGCTAAACATCATACTCAGTGTGTATTTTATCTTTTTTATTGAAATTGCTCATGATTGGTAGCTATCTAGGTTAATTAGATACCACCAAAAGGAATTTGGCTAATTGCTAGTAGGCTAAGAGCATTTTTCATTATATTGAACATTTGCAGAGACTAAAATAACAAGTCTATGACCTTGGATCAATTTCCTACTTATCTCTTTTGATCCATTGATTAGTGGATCATGTTCCAAATCACATAGTTGATTATTTGTGATCATTAGGAAGCTAAAGAGGTCAACTATACTCTCCACCACTTGTTCTTGGCTGGTGTGAAGCAGGTTGTTGCAACACCACTTCATCTTTGAAGACTATCCACCATCTCCTCCAACAAACATTACATTATTCAATTATGGTAATCAAACCTTATCAAAATTGGAAATTTGGCACAAGAGGTTAGCTCATATAGTTGAAGGGATCTGAAGCAAATTAGTTGGGATCAGAGTGTGTTTGGTCTACTCAATATCTCCAAACAACACATGATTTACAAATGTAGTGCTTGTTAATTTGGCAAGTCTCATAGAGAACCATTCACAAAGAAGGGATACATTCATGGAGACCTATTCGAGTTAGTCCATACAGATGTATGGGGACCAAGCAAGGAGCCTTCAATCTCTGGATCTAGGTAGTATGTGACATTCATTGATGATTGTAGCACATGGACAATACTATATTTTATGAATCATAAAGATGAAGTGTTCTCTTGTTTCAAGAAATATCTAGCACTTTCAGAAAATCAAACAGTTAAGACTTTGAAGAGGCTAAGGTTAGATGGAGGTGGAGAATATTTCTCCCATAAATTTGATTCTTATCTCCAAGAGAGAGGAATCAAAAGAGAAATTACAACCAGGCATACCCTAGAGGCAAATGGAGTGGTAGAGAGAAGAAATAGAACCATAATAGAGGCCACAGGGTCAATACTAAATAAGAAGGAGTTGCTCAATTACCTATGGGCAGAGGCTGTATCCATAGCCACCTATCTGATCAATAGACTCCCATCAAAATCATTTGATGGGATGACACCTTATGAAGCATGGATTGGAAGAAGAACTGGCCTTGATCATTGCGGGATCTTTGCATGCATAGCATATGCACACATACCTTCACAAATTAGAGGCAAATTAGACCCAAAGGTAGAGAGATGCATATTCATTGGCTACGATCTTAATTAGAAAGGTTATAAGCTATATAATCCAAGCAATAAAGGTTTGATTGTAAGTAGAGATGTTGTTTTTGATGAATACATATCTTGGTTTGAGGATGATCTTAGATATGACCTGGAGGAAGACTTTCAAACATTTTCAAAGAGAAATGATCATACACATGAAGAATCAAGTGATTCTGAAGAAGACCAGAAGAGTCAATGAAGGGAAATCAAGTCTTGAACTCCAAAGGCAAAGCCAGAGTGCAGGAGATGAGAGATGTGGTAGAATCATCCCAACAAACCATAAGGAGGTCTACTTGAGAGAAAATGAAGACAAAAAGTTATGGTTATGACACCTCTTTAGTCACTGTGCATTCAATTTACATAGCTCAGGATACAAATTGAGAAGAAGCATCTACATATGAAGAAGCCAAGAAGAAGTCAGAATGGAGAGATGCTATGGAAGAAGAGATAGAAGCTCTACAAGAAAATTAGACTTGGGAATCGGCTCCCAAGAAACCATCTATGAAGGTCATTGGTTCAAGATGGATCTACAAGGTAAAGAAGAATTCTGATGGCTCAAATAATAGGTATAAACCAATGATTGTAGCCAAAGGGTTTGTACAAACTCAATGCATAGACTATGAAGAGACATTCTCACTTATGGAAAAAATGCCCACAATTAGAGTATTCATGAGTGTTGCATCTTCCAAAAATTGGAAAATATATCGAATGGATGTTAAAAATGCTTTTCTAAATGGTTGGATTTTAGAGGAGGTATACATGGCTAAAACTCTTGGCTTTGAAGATCAATCATATCCGGAATATGTATGTAGGTTAAGGAAAGACTTGTATGGCTTGAAGCAAGCTCATAAAGCTTGGAATCATAGACTTCTCACTTGCTTGTGGGATAAAGGTTTTATGGTAAGCAAGGCAGATCCTTCCCTCTTCATTAAGAGGAACCACTCAGAGGTCATATACTTTTGTGTATATACAGATGACATAATCATTATAGATAATGATAAGTGGAATCAAGAGGATCAAAGCTCAGATGAAAGAAGAGTTCAAGATTAGTGAGCTTGGAACTCTCACATACTTCCTAGGTTTGGAAGTAGTATATACAGAGAAAGGTATGTTCCTAACTAAGAGAAAGTACATTGGAAATATGCTTACCAAATTCAAGATGGAAAATACAAAGGTTGCACGTACACCCATGGAGGTAAATTTGAGGCTAAGTATTTGCATATCCATATAAAGGTCCATTATTGTGGTGGAGGACTCCCACTTATCATCAGCTTTGATGTCATTTATGATATGCCTTACTATAAGTTCTTCTTCTATCTCCTCTCTAATGTTTGCAAGCTGATCAGCCACATCCTTCATCTTGGTCACATAATCAGCTACACTTTGTTTTGGTTGATTTTTTTGGATTGCAATTAGCCGAATTCCTTTTGGTGGTATCTACTTAACTTAGATAGCTACCAATAATGAGTAATTTCAAAAAAGATAAACTACACACTGAGTATGATGTTTAGCAAATCATAGGACTTGCCCAAAACTTTTGGGATGCATCAAAGTACATATTAGAAAGTAATGAAGTGATGATATCTCATGATTCAGAGAAGCAATGACTATGAAACTTTGTAGCTAAGAAATAAATAGTACGATGGTTCTATAACACTTTAAATCACATCAACTGATTAACTATGAATTGAGAACAAACTCTAAGAAGATCACTATTCTGAAGTAGTCATAGCAAAGAATTGAAGTAGATATATAATCAAATTGTATGTATTAGATCACATAGAAATACAATGTCATTGGAAATATTCTATTGCACAATGTGAGGATAGTGATTGGGCTATGGAATGAGCTCACTTATCACAATGTATCCCTCTCAAAATGATCTCCAAGTTGGGGCATACCACACGTGTCTTTTTTATCTACTTTTATAATTGAATTTGGAGCCAATCTTTGAATTCAAATTCAAATGCTCACCTAAAAGTGATTCCTAAACTATAGGTTATATTCTCTCATCAATCATCTACCAAGTAAGTCGAGATTTGATGCCTTCTAACTCCTTGTGGAATTAGTGCATCTAACATATGCACTTTTACATGGGTAAAAGTAATTGATTTTACAAATGAATGATCATATGTGACTACATGAGATATATGCTAATCATTCAAGGATGTAGGCTTGGATTCTCTTGCACCAACAATGTTCCTAGTATCTTGGGGCTCAAATGTAAATATTCTACTTGAATTTTCTCCTCTTTCTATCCTCTTGAATCCCTAATGTGGATCCTCTACAAATGCTCCATTCTTTGTGAATTTGACCTACAATCTTTTCTCAACAATCTGACCTACGATGATGAGATTTTTGGTTATGTTTGGCACATATGATACCTTGTCAAATAGGTTCATGTTACCATCTGAAGTCTTCACATTTCCTATCTTTTCCACTGAATACTTTGTGTCATCTCTTGTTTGGACTTCATGTCTATTCCTTGGATCCTCCAAGACTGTGAGTAGAGCTACTTCCCTGCTACATGATTTGAGCAATGTGAGTCTATATGGAATAGATGTTCATATGCTTTACCTTGCTTCATGGTCATGTTCATCAAAAGTAATGAATCCTCTTGAGTTTGATCATCTGCATTACCTAGTATGAATTCACCACAGAGCTTTTGCACATTTCTAATAAGAGTATATTAGGAGTGTGTAGCTAACTAAAGCAAGTTATTTCTTCAATTTAGTCACATCATACATTGAGAAATGATTGTAATAAGTCAGGGGGGTCATCCTGACATTTCACGATCTAGAAGATGTGTAGATGCAATCACCTTCTATGATTCATATCTCAAGATCCTCTTAATCAAATGTGATGAAAATTGATATGCATGTAGTAAGCACTTTACTCTAACTTACCCAAGTTAAAGTAAACCAAATGATGAAGTACATGCAGAGAAATCGATTCCACAAAATCACTTAAATGATGAAGATGTTGTAGAGAATAGTACACAGACATGAACTTGAAATAATGTATCATGATGTATATGTTAATGAACATATGATAGAAGGGAAATGTAGTGGAATACTCATAAATGAGATGAGATCAATGTATGCTCAATGAATTAGTCAACACCTCTCAGAATGGCTTGGTTATCTCATGACTAAAAATATGTGTATTTATACACATGTTCCATGTTTGAATTTGAATTTTCCCTCACCCAAAAATGTTCCTACACTTTAGGGATGATTTGAAATGATTCTTCCTACATCATGAGTCATGGGTTCAGCTCTTTAACTTCATGAGATTCCTTATTCTCCTTGATTTTATATTTATCCAAAGTAAGTATGCCCAAAATGTTGGATTTAAATGTCTGCGGAAGCACACAAACAGCACAAGGAAGAAGAAGAAGTTTGGAGCACAACACACAATACTGAATGTATTACCACTAGAATGCACAAAGATAGTAGCGCATTAAGGCAATGGGTGTATACACAAGTTGGGGGAAAAAACCTCCTAAAGAGGGAAAAAAGTGCCCTGGTGGTCCTAGAGTGTTCACACACATCACTACCTAAATATATCAATAAATCCCCCCGGGAGTGATGCGATGAACAAGGAGCTGGCACTCATGTATAAGGAAGTTCCAAGCTATGTGGAAATCACTCCGCAAAAGGAACTAAGCCCAAAGCTTTGTGGAAAGCTTCAAACTTCTCCCTAGGTAGAACCTTCGTGAAAAGGTCTGAAATGTTCTCTTGTGTGGGCACATATGCCAAGCTGACCTCCCCAGCATAGAACCTCTCCCTGACATAATGATAATGCACCTTAATGTGCTTAGTGCAAGCATGGAACACAGGGTCCCTTGCAACTGCCAATGCGCTCTGACTATCAGTGAAGATGGTGGTGGCAAAAGACTGACCAACACCCAAATCAGCCATAAGGCATCTAAGCCACACACACTCAAGAGTCGCTGTGAAAGCTGCCCTATACTCAGTCTCACAATTGGAAGTGGCCACAGTAGGCTGCTTCTTGCTCAAACAAGATATGCATGAGCTACCAAGCATGAAGGAAAGACCACTCGTGGACACACGAGTGTCATAGCAACCAACCCAATCAGAGTTAATGTAAATCTGGCATTAGTGATCCCCCCTTGTGATAAAACAACCCAAGTAACTAGGTACCACTCAAATAGTGAAAGATGCGCTTAACTGCCTGCCAATGCTTGACACATGGGCAATGCATAAACCTGCTCATTTGTGAGACAACAAACTGAATATCTAGCCGAGTAATGCATAAGTAAATCAAGCATCCAACAACCTGCTGATAGAGAACAACATCAAATGCATCTCCGACATCATGAAGAATCAATCGTAAACCTGTCTCCATAGGAGTGGCAATAGGTTTATAGTCTTCAAGGCCAAAATGCTGCAATAATGTGTCAATATATTTCATTTGACACAAAGCCATTCCACCATCAACGTGCATAAACGAAATGCCCAAATAATGATGCAAATGCCCCAAATCATAGATCTCAAATGAGGCATGCAAATCAGCCTTGAAATCGGCAATATGCTTCTCAATAGGACTAGTGAGTAGCATGTCATCAACATAGACACCAATGATCAGAAGCACATCATTAGCACGCTTAACATATAAGGTGCTTTCAATTGGACTGTTCTCAAAACCATGTGCAACTAGATAGGGATGTATCTTCTCATACCAAGCACGTGGTGCTTGCTTTAAACCATATAATGCCTTCTTTAACTTGCAGACCTAGTTTTCATGCCCTTTCTGCACAAAGCCACGGGGCCAAAAAACATACACTTCTTCATGCAAGTCACCATTCAGAAATGTTGTTTTAATGTCCAATTGATGTACATTCCAACCATGATGCCATCAGGCTTACGCTTCAGCTTGTATACCCACTTAGTGCTAATGGCCTTCTTGCTAGGAGGCAAGTCACATAAAGACCAGGTACCATTTTTCATGATTCCATCATATTTAGATTGCATTGCAGCCATCCAATGTTCAAAATTTTGTGCTTCATCAAACGAAACAAGCTCAGTCTCATAATAGAGACTAGATGTAGCCATAGCATAGCAATCTGACGCAAAAGAGGCACCATGAGAGCGTGATCAAGTACAATATGATAGAGGTGCATTTAATTTGGTGTCATACAAAGTCTGCACCAACCATTTTGGCATATTTTTTGCCTCCTTAATATCAGGTCTCTCATCAACAAGTGCATCATGTAAATATGCATCAGAAATGGGATGATCTGCATCATCACATGAAACCCACAAAGCCTCAAAAGTTGCCTCATTAGGACCAGCACTAGATTGTCCACTTGTAAAAAGAGGAAGCAAAGTATCATACATGTCTTTGGAGCTAACATACGTCTCCTTAGTACATGAAAGTAATGGCTAAATAGCATCTTCCACAAAAAAAACATCATGGCTAACCAAAATGCGTTTAAGTCTGTGGATGATACACACGATAACCTTTACTTTCATAACTGTACCCAACAAAAATACATTTTACTTCTTTATCATCCAATTTTCTTCGATGTTGTTCAGGCACTAATGCATATGCCAAACAATAAAAAACATGCAGATGAGCAACAGATGGCTTGCGATAATGCCAAGCCGCATATGGAGTGATAGACTACACTGCTTTAGTGGGACACTAGTTTAGTACATATGCTGCACACTTAACAGCCTCAAGCGAGAAACTATACAGCAAGGCCTGGCTCTTGACCATACACCTTGCCATCTCCATGAGTGATCTGTTCTTTCGTTCAGCAACTCCATTCTGTTGAGGTGTATATGGCACTGTACATTGATGTTTTATCCCATGTTCAACCAGAAATGCATTAAAGTCAGAAGACATATATTCCCCCCCTCGATCAGAATGGAGGGTGCCCGTTTTACATGCTAATAGATTTTCAGCCAAAATAAAAAACTGTTTGAAGCACATAAACACTTCAGACTTTGCTTTGAGTGGATACACCCATGCATGCCCGGAAAAATCATCAATGAAAGTCACGAAGTAAAGATAGTTTCCAAACAAAGCTGTCTGCATAGGACCACATACATCACCATGTACAAGCTGCAATTTTCATAGCTCGAACTGAAACATCTTTTGGAAAGCAGGAACGCTGCATTTTGCCCAAAATACAGCCTTCAGAGACATGTTTTCTGGGTGCCTCAAGCTTGGGCAGAGAAGACACCATATCATATTTCTGTAGGCATAGCAAACTTGCAACATTCAGATACAAATACTAGCTCCTCAAATGATATGGCATTTGGATTGCCTTTCATCATCAACCGAAGAGTAGAAGCAAAACTCTTATACGAATCAGGACGACCATTCAGAATGGTCTGCACAAGTGAGCTATCTGGTATAACTTCATCAGTAGAAATCAATTGTTCCTTCAAGTCTTTGATCTTTGTTAGAAAATTGTCCATAGAATCACCTTCATTCATGTGCTCACTTTCCAATTGTTTTTGGAGGTAAGAAACACGAGCCTCATTCTTAGCTTGGTACAATGTGGTAAGTGTATCCCAAGCATCCTTACTATTCTGCAAGAGCGAATGTGAGGAATAAGGGCACGTTTGATAGACAAAGCTATCAATGCATGTGCCTGGGCATCTCTACCATCCCAACAAATTTCCTCTTCAATAGGTGCAGGTAACCGCAGCACGAATAGGAATATGCAGAATATCATCATCTTCGGCACCTTCTGCATCAGCTTCACTTGGAGGAAGGATGTGACACTACCAAGGCAATTGGGTATAGAGTAGACACTCGAGTAATGCCTTCTCTACCTCATGAAGATGATAATATGTTAAATTGGATGATGGGCACTCCAAAATGTTGTTTAATTGAAATAAGAGAAATAAATGAGGATTCTGTAGAGGAAGTACTAGGTGGCCAAAAAGAGGAAAAAAATGGAAATTTACACTTGAATAGTAATGGAAAAGGTAAATCAAGTGATTTTAGGCAGCTAGGTGCAGAAGTCAAAATAGTGCCTCATGTGGCCCAAATTGGGCACCTCTTTGAGGGTGGCCCAAGAGGACGAGAATTCTCAAGTAGCCAAGATGGCCAATTTAGGTACCTAGATTTTTGGTGGTCAAGAGGAGAATCTGCATGACTAATTTTCCAAGATGAGAAAGCTTGGTGACTGAATTTTGACATGTAGGACCAATCTAGGAAACTAAAGCTTTGCTTGTCTCAAGAAATGAGGTGCCTAACTTTTGGTGATTTTCATGAAGGACCACCACAAAGTAGGCACCTAACATGTATTGGAAAGTAGGCATGGAGCCCTTCTTTGGACAAGATGGGCCAGTTTTCTCTCTAGAACTAACTCTTGCTATGGAGCAAGGTGTACAAGCTCACATTTTGTAGCCACCTCTTGGGAAAAGAAAACCTCCAATAGAGCCATTTTGACCAAATTAGCATGTATCACATATAGTTACATATGACTATTCCCTTGTCAAAGTCACTTTACCTTTTATCTTTGTAAAAGTCCCTATGTTTATTGCACTACTCTCACGTGGAGTAAGGAGGAATCAAATCTCGGATTACTTGGTAGATGATAGATGAGAGAATAAATCCTATAGGACTCACTTTATGGTGACAATTTGAATTTGAATTCAAAGATTTGCTCAAACCTCAACTATAAAAGTGGATCAAAAGCTCACGCGGTAGTGCCCGACTATGAGATCATTTGAGAGGGATTCTTTGTGATTAGTGAGCTCAATCCATAGCTCTATCACTAGTCTCACATTTCCAATGTCATTGTATTTCTATGTGATCTAATACATATACATTGATTACTTCTCTACTTCACTTCTTTGTTATGATCATCTCAGAATAGTGAACTTCTCAAAGTTTGTTCTTAGTCCATGATTGATAATTTGATGTGATTTAAAATATTATAGATTCATTATACTATCTTGTTCATAGCTACAAAGTTTCATTGTTATTTCTTCCTCTAATCGTGAGATATCTTCATATCTTTGCTCTCTGGTCTGCATACTGAAGCACCCTGAAAAAGTCGGGCAAGTATTCTAACTTGCTAAGCATCATTCACAGTATGTATTCCATCTTTTTTATTGAAATAAATCATGATTGGTAGCTATCTAAGTTAATTAGATGCTCCCAAAAGGAATTTAGCCAATTGCTAGCAGGTTGAGAGCACTAATCACTTTACTGAACATATGCAAAAACCAAAATAGCAAGTCCAAGCTCTTGGTTGAATTTTCTACTTATCTGTTTTGATCCATTGATTAGAGGATCATGTTCCAAAGCACATATGTTAATATTTTTTATCATTAGGAAGCTCAAGGGTCCTACTTCACTCTCCATAACTTGTTCTTGGTTGGTGTGCAGCAGGGTTTTGTAGAACCACTTCATCTCTGGAATCTATCCACCATCTCCTCCAACAGTGGTATTAGAGCAACATCAAATCAAGATGGGAGATGGATTTCCATCATTCATTGACAAATTGGATAGGAGCAAATATTCAGCATGGTCACTAAGGATGCAAGCCTACCTCCAAGGAAGAAGCTTATATGGATGTATCTCAGGAGATGAAGAAATGCCAACATTCAGAGCAAACATCAACCTACAAGGGAAGAGCAAGAAAGGCTATCTACATGGTGTGCAAAGGATACTCTTGCGGGGTCATATATACTTAACTCAATATCTGCTTTCTTACCTCACAAGAGACTTGGGAAGCACTTTCTTCATACTTCTCATCAAATACAAGGGCAGGAAGAACCAATTATGGATGGAGTTTGCAATGTTGAAAAAGCAACCAAAGCAAAGTGTAGCTAACTATGTAACCAAGATGAAGGATGTGTCTGACTAGCTAGCAAGCATTAGATAAGAGATAGAAAAGGAGCAGATAGTAAGGCAGATCATAAATGGCATCAAAGCTAATGATAAGTGGGAATCATTCACCACAGAAATGGACCTATATATGGACACGCAGATACCTGACCTTAACACCTTTATGGGGCAACTCTTCACCCATGAGACAAAGCTCAACAAGAATGGAGACAACTCTAAAGGTAATTAATCTTCTACCCTTTACACAGATAGAAATAAAACTAAGGATAAAGGTAAAGGCAAAAAGAATGAAGAAGAGGCTAGTACCTCTCAAGTAAACTTCACAGGTAGAAAAAGAGGTACTAGAGTAAGGGGCAAAGGAGGAAAGCAAGGCAGGGGGAGATCATACAATCCTTCATCTGGCAATATCTGTGGCTTGACCAACCATACCACAGATGTGTGTTTCAAGAACACAAGGAATTAGAGAGGAAGAGGCTTCCATAAAGGAGGCTATGGAAAATCCAGAGCCAAGTTCAACAATGGAGGAAGCAGTTATCATCACAACTACAACCAAGGCTACAACAACAATTATCAAGAAGGATTTAGAGGTAGAAGAGATTATAAGAACTACACAAAAGACAAGAGGATTCTCTAGTGATCATGAACATGACATCCAAGCAAGGTAAATATTATGATCTATATTGATTTTGGTTGTTCCAATCATGTGGTTGGAAATGTAGCATTGCTATCTGATCTTGAAGAACCTAAAGGGAAGCATGAAGTGTAGATAGGTGATGACACTAGACATTCTGTTAAGAAGATTGGAAATGTCAAGGCTTCTGATGGTAAGAAGCTTTTGAATAAGGTTTTATATGTGCCAACCATAACAAAAAATCTAATCAATGTTGGATAAATTGTTGAGAAAATATTACAGGTCAGATTCACAAGGCATGGAGCATATGTGGAAGATCCTCAACAAGGTTTCAAGAGGATTGCAAAAGGTGATAAATCTGGAAGACTCTTTACATTTGAAATTGAAGATACCGAAAACATCTCAAAGGGAGACTAAAAAACCCATAATGTATGGCTATGACACACCATTAGTCACCAAGCATTCTGTGTACATGAATAAAGACTCTATGATAGAAGAACCTTCTTCATTTGAAGAAGTCAATGATAAGAAAGAATGGAGAGAAGCCATGCAGGAAGAAAGTTGAAGCACTTCAAGAAAACAACACTTGGGATTTGGTTCCCAAGAATCCAAGCATGAAGGTAATAGGATCTAAGTAGATATATAAAATCAAGAAGAATTCATATGGTTCTATAAATAGGTAGAAAGCAAGGCAAAGGGGTTTGCTCAAACCCATGGTGTGGATTTTGAGGAGACCTTTTCACCTATGGCTAAGATGCCAACAATCAGGGTATAAAATAGGCTAGTGGCAAAGGGGTTTGCTCAAACCCATGGTGTGGATTTTTAGGAGACCTTTTCACCTATGGCTAAGATGCCAACAATTAGGGTTTTGGTAAGTGTTGCTGCTTCAAAGAATTGGAATCTATATCAGTTGAATGTTAAGAATGCATTCCTAAATGGATGGATCTTAGAAGAAGATTACATGGTTCAACCACCAAGGTATGAAGACAAGGACAAACCAGATTATGTATGCAAGCTAAGGAAAGCACAATATGGTTTAAAGCAAGCTCATAGAGCTTGATGAACCATAGGCTTGTCACATATTTGCAGGATCAAGGATTTGTTGCTAGCAAAGCAGATTCTTCTATGTTATAAAGAAGACTAACTCAGAAGTTATTTACTTATGTGTTTATGTGGATGACATTATCATTACAAGGAATGATGCCAATGGCATCAAGAAAATCAAATTTCAGATGATGGAAGAGTTTAAGATGAGTGACCTTGGTTTGTTAACATACTTTCTTGGATTAGAACTTGTATACACATATTCTGGTGTTTTTATTACTCAGAGGAAGTACATTCATGATATGATGGTTAAATTCAAAATGGAGAACACTAAAATTGCAAGTACACCCATGGAACTCAATCACAAACTTAGTTCTCATGAGGGAGAACTTCTTGAAGATATTAAAGGTTAACAAAACCTTCTTGGGAGTCTCAATTATACCACCCTAACAAGAGTGGACATATGTTATATAGTAAGTACATCAAGCCAGTTTATGCATACATCAAGAAAACCTCACTTGGAAGCTACCAAGAGGATCTTAAAATATTTGAAGGGTACCATAAATAAAGGGTTGTTTTATACATTTACTTCTGAAGAAGTATTCTAATGCAGATTGGGTTGGCTCCAAGGATGACAGGAGGAGCACTTCCATCTGCTTATCTTTTACAAGTTCAAAGCTAATATCATGGTCATCAAAGAAGCAGCCAACTGTGGCATTGTCATCTATATTGAGGTAGAATATAGAGGCTTAGCAAATGCAACACAAGATGCTATGTGGCTCAAACTACTCTACACAAATTTGGGGTTACATTCTTATACTCCAATGATTTTTGGAGACAACACTAGTTCACTTCATTTGGCTGCTAATCTTGTATATCATGCAAGGACTAAGCAGATTAAAGTGCACTATCATTATGTAACAAAGAAATTATTTAGCAAGGACATCCAATTGTCCTATGTATCAACTCATTTGCAATGTGCAAATATGCTCACAAAATCTTTGGATGGAACTAAGATGAACAGGTTCAAGATGATGATTGGATTCCAGGAAATCAAGGAAGATTGAAGATTAAGGATGCTAGGCTTCAAGGGGAGCTATTGGTACAAAATATTCCAAGCCTACATACTTTGATAATTAGCATATATCACATATAGTCACATAGGACTATTCCCTTGTAAAAGTCACTTTACCTTTTATCTTTGTAAAAGTGCATATGTTTATTGCACTACTCTCACGTGGAGTTAGGACGAATCAAATCTCGGGTTACTTGGTAGATGATTGATGAGAGAATAAATCCTATAGTTTAGGACTCACTTTATGGTGAGAATATGAATTTGAATTCAAAGTTTTGCAACATGATTCGAACATCCTGAATCTATGTAGAACAAATGATCATCTTCTTTACCTTCTTTTTGGATTAGATTCATGAGAAGCAATGAGTCTTCATGTGGTTGATCTTGTGAATAATTGTTGTAGTCCCTTCTATTATAGCCTCTATTGTTATTGTTGAAGTTGTGTCCACCTCTACCTCTATTGCTGCCATATCCACCTCTTCCACTTCCTTTTTGGGTCTTCCCATTGAACCAACAATTTTGAGTGGTGTGGTTGGTCTTATTGCAAATGGCACAAGGTTGAACATTTTGACCTTTGGCTTTGTCTTGGTTTGGTCCTTTCTTCTTCCCTTTCCACTTGCTTTTGCTTGCAAAGTTGGCTTGGGAAGCCTGTTCAGCATCTTCTTTCTTCTTCTTTCCTTTCTACTTCTTATCCTTCTTATCTGCATATAGAGCACTAATTGAATTATCAATGATAGGAGTTACCTTCCTTTATGCTATTGTTGGCTTCTTGATTGAAGAGTTGTCCAAGAAAGATGTTGAAGTCTGGAGTTTGCACATCCATGATGAGATCATAAGCCATCGTGAAGGATTTCCATTGCTTATCACTTCGGATGCCGTTGAGAATTTGCCTCATGATAGCCTCTTCTTCAATCAACGCTCCAATGGATGCTAACTGATCTGCAACCTCCTTGACCTTGGTAACAAACTCCATGATGGTTTGTTTAGGTGTCTTCTTCATTTGGTTGAAGGCGTTCCAAAGATGATTCTTTCTTGCTTTGGTACTAGCAGAAAAGAAAGTCTCGAGGGAATCCCAAGTCTCTTGAGATGTCTTGCATTCTACAATATGTGGTAATAGAAAGTCAGAGATAGAGTTTAGTATGTACGACCTTGCTTGAGCATCCCTTGCACACCAAAGTGTGAGCTTATCTGTCTCCTCTTGTGTAGGTCCTCCTTTGGATCTTGGAATAGGCATAGCTTCATCACTTGCTACAATTCCATAGAATTTTCTACCTTGCAAATAGGCCTCCATTCTGATTTGACAAGCCATGTAGTTGTGTCAATCAAGCTTCTCAATCATTGAGGGAAAGTCCTCACCCATCTTGATCTAGCTGTGATACCATTGAAAGAACTTGGAGAAGCTTGTAGGAGGTAGAAAAGTGTGTTTCGAAGAGGCGAAGTTTGGTCTAGCCAATCGGCACAAGACTAGCCCTTGAGCTTATGGAGACTCAAATAGACCTTATAAGCATGCAAAAAGTGCAAGGAAATGCACTATGTACTTTGGAACATCAAGGAGAAGAAGTCGATACAAAACAAAATAGGTTCATGGATCGACTAGCTAAAAAAAACTTACTATCTATGGAAGAGACACTGAACTTCAAATGCCCATAGCAACTAGCGTGATCACAATTAGAAAAAATCATTTTATGGGAGTGATACACATAAGGTTGAGTGTATATAATGCACAAAAGTATAGGAATAAGCAAAATATGCTATAGGAATGAATCAGATACTCAACGGTGGTACCTCCTATTTTTCAAGAATATGTAGAGATTGACCCCGAGATAGAAAAACTGAGATTTTTCCCAATCTAATGAACAAATTTCTATGAAAATGTATAGGCATAAACTAGACACTAATACCTCTCGAATGAGTCATTTTTCATCAAATGTGAAGCTCTGGAGAGAGAGCAGCAGCCTCTGCAAGATTACAATTGGCGAAGATGATGATGCAAAAAATTGAAGGAGCAAGACAATGATGGTCACAAGTGTATGTATATTGCTTCCATGTATTGTAAAAGTGATTTCCTGTCTTTATATAGACTCTAGAATTGTTCCATGACTTCTACAAGTGGATTTTGAATTCAAATGAAGGTGGGAATGGTTGTTGGAGGGAATCAATTCACTTTCCTACAATCTAGGAAAAGTGAAGATCTAGTTTGATCTACTTTTAGGTGATTGAATGCAACTCAACCACCAAAAATTCATGGGATTTGAGCTCTATCTTTCTACTTTTACATGTGTAAAGATCAAAGCTTTTAAAATGGTAAAAGATCCATGAAAAATCTTTTTAAAAAAGTACAATAAGTGAGCATAAATAAAAGAACTCTCCAACGGATATTCTTTCGATGCGATAGCCTTTGATGTAGATCAAATCCACCTCAAGTATAGTGTAAGATTGATGTTCCAACAACTATGGCACGCATCAAAGACCATGTTTGGAATGTATTGAACATGAGGTGGATTATGCCATTTATCAATTACAAGCCAAGGTATCTTGAACTCTTGCTCTCTCTTTATACTTTTACATGTGTAAAGCTCAAGGCTTTTACAATGGTAAAAGATCCATGAAAAATCTTTTTAAAAAGTACAATGAATGAGCATAAATAAAAGAACTCTCCAACGGATATTCTTTTGAGGCGATAGCCTTTGATGTAGATCAAATCCACCTCAATCATAGTGTAAGCTTGATGTTCCAACAGCTCCCCTTAAAGCTAAAGTATGCTTGAGTCTTCATTCTCTGATAGGTTGAATACCTACCATAGCTTTGAATCTACAAAGCTTTGTTCCATCAAGTGCCTTTGTCATCATATCTGCTACTTTCTTTTCAATAGGAACAAACAAAATGTCAATCTCCTTTACCATGAGCTTCTCTTTGATGAAGTGGTAATGAACCTCTATGTGTTTGGTTCTTGCATGGAAAATAGGGTTTGTTGCTAGATGCATGGAACTTACGTTATCTCCAAATATGTGAGGTTTGGAACTTACAAGTCCCAAATCTGTATACAATGCTTTTAACCATATTGCTTCTTGAGTTGCTATGGTCAAACCTCTGTATTCTGCTTCAGTTGAGGATAAGGCAATAGTAGGTTGATTCTTGGAACTTCATGACACTAGCTTCAAACCTGCAAATGCTAAGTAACCAAAAGTACTTCTTCTATCATCCTTAGCTCCTACCCAGTCCGCATCTGAATAGATTTTGATATCCAAATCTGAAGAGTAAGGATAGAATATACCTTCATTGATTGTACCTTTGAGATACTTAACTACTCTCTTAGCTGCATACATGTATTGTCTTCTTGGCAAGTGCACGAACTGACTAAGAACTCCCACATTATATGAGATATCTACCCTTGTATGACTAGCATATATCAAGCTACCTATCAAGCTTTGATATTCTTTAATCTCTTCAATTTTCTCACCTCCACTAAGTTTATGATTCATCTCCAAAGGTGTACCTACAATTTTAGTGTTCTCCTTCTTGAACTTGAGAAGTAGATCATGAATGTATCTTCTCTGAGTCAAATACATTCCTTCATCTGTGTATATCACCTCCATACCTAGGAAATATGTGAGCTCAACTACATCACTGATTTTGAACTCCTCTTGCATGTGTCTCTTGATCCTTTGAATGTCGTTTAGATCATCACCTGTCACAATAATATCATCTACATATACACATAGATAGATAACCTCATCATGATCCCTTTTGATGAATAGAGAAGGATCTGAGCTGCTAGGTTTGAACCCTTGATCTTGAAGATATGTAACCAAGTTGTAACTCCAAGCTCTAGGAGCTTGTTTCAATCCATACAATGCTTTCTTAAGTCTACAAACATAAGATGGATGATTATGGTTTTCAAAAACTGGTGGTTGTGACATGTATACCTCTTCACTTATCCAACCATTTAAGAATGCATTTTTCACATCAAGTTGGAGGATTCTCCAATTCCTTGCAGCAGCTACACTTATCAATGTCTTGATTGTAGTCATCTTTGCAATTGGTGAGAATGTTTCCTCATAGTCTATACCATGCATTTGTGAGCATCCTTTGGCAACTAATCTTGCCTTGTACCTACAAACTAATCCATCTGAATTTCTTTTAACTTTATATACCCATCTGCAACCAATTACCTTTTGATTCATTGACATTGGAACCAAATCCCAAGTGTCCATCTCCTTCAATGCACCTATTTCTTCTTTCATGGCCTTTTCCCAATTAGGTTTTCCATCTGTCTCTTCGTAGGTTGAGGGTTCCTCTGGAATAGAGTCTTTTTCCAAGTAGATTGAATGCTTTGTAACAAATGTGAAATCATATACATACCTTTCTAGTTGTTTCTTCTCTCTTGTTGATCTTCTAGGTGCTTGTTTGGAGGATTCTCCAACCTCTTGCATCTTTGCTTTGCCTCTTGACTTCCCTAGCTTGTAATCCTTTTGCCTTTCATCTTGGTCATCTTCTGTATCAATTCTTGGATCGTGGACCTGTGTATCATGCTTGCTTCCTAATTGATGAGAATCAGAATCAAGATCATATTGTAGAGTTACCTTTTGTTTGTCTTCATCATACCAAGATGTGTGTTCTTCAAACACAACATCTCTACTTGTAGTGAATTGCTTTGTTGAAGGATTATAGAACATGTAACCTATCTCAGTTGAATAGTATCCAATAAACACTTCCTTTTTGCCAGCTTACCTCTTATTTGTGATGGTACATGAACATAAGCTAAACAACCAAAAACCTTGCAATGTCCAAGACTAGGTTTTCTTCCATGCCATGCTTCATAAGGAGTCATACCTTGAAGTGATTTGGATGGTAGTCTATTGACAATGTACACAGCAACTGAAATAGCCTTTGAAAATGTGGCAATTTCTTCTCCTCAAGCGTTGTTGTGGCTGATCCAACCAATGTCTTTTTTCTCCTCTCAGCGACTCCATTCAGTTGAGGAGAGTACATGGTAGTCACTTACCTTTTGATACCTTTATCCTGCAAGAACTCATCAAAATCTTTGGAGAAGTATTCTCCCCCTCGATCTGATCTAAGATTTTTTAGTGATCTACCTGTATGATTCTCCACATGTGCTAGATACTTTTTGAAGCAATCAAACACTTCATTCTTACTCTTGATAAAGTATAGAACAATCCATCTACTATGGTCATCAATGAATGAGATGTAATACATTGATCCTACCAATGAAGGTTCTTGACTTGGTCCCCGTACATCTCTATGTACTAAGTCCAATAAGTTGCTGTGGATGTAGCCTTTGTGGTTGAATGGTTGTGTTTGTGCCTTCCCAATCTGACATGCATCACACCTGTTGATTATTTGTTGCTTTAATATGTTGAGTAGTCCTAGAACACTTTGATCCTTGCATATATCCTTCAAGGTTCTTTCATTCACATGAGCAAGTCTCTTATGCCACACTTCAAGCTCAATTAGGGTTTGAGATCCAAAAGTGAATAGAGCTATGTTCCTGGTTTCTCCTACTTCAAAAGTTAAGAGCCTACCATGCTTCTCCCCTCTGGCTATCTTCTTGAAGCCTTGACATGGATCTTCCACAAAAGCTCCATGTTGGGTGAACCTAACTTGCAAGCCTTTTTCAACTATTTGGCCTACACTTATTAGGTTTTTAGTGATAGTGGGTACATAGAGAACCTTACTCAGAATGTTTGTCCTACCATTGGACGCTTTGAAATTACCAATCTTCTCCACATTGTGCATTGTCTAATCCCTTGTTTGCACTTCATGTCTATGCATTGGACTCTCCAAATCAGATAGAAGAGCAATGTTGCCTGCAACATGATTCAAACATCTTGAATCTATGTAGAACAAATGATCATCTTCTTTACCTTCTTTGTGTCTCAGATTCATGAGAAGCAATGAGTCTTCATGTGGTTGATCTTCTGAATAATTGTTGTAGTCCCTTCTACTATAGCCTCTATTGTTATTGTTGAAGTTGTGTCCACCTCTTCCTCTATTGCTGCCATATCCACCTCTTCCACTTCCTTTTTGGGTCTTCCCAGTGAACCAAGAATTTTGACTGGTGTGCTTGTTCTTATCGGAGATGGCACAAGGTTGTACATTTTGACCTTTGGCTTTGTCTTGCTTTCGTCCTTTCTTCTTCCCTTTGCACTTGCTTTTGCTTGTGAAGTTGGCTTGGGAAGTCTCTTCTTCATCTTCTTCCTTCTTCTTGCCTTTCTGCCTCTTATCCATCTTATCTGGATATAGAGCACTAGCTGAATTACCATGATAGGAGTTACCTTCATTTATGCTATTGTTGGCCTCTTGATTGAAGAGTTGTCCAAGAAAGATGTTGAATTCTGGAGTTTGCACATCCATGATGAGATCATATGCCGTAGTGAAAGATTGCCATTGCTTATCACTTCGAATGCCATTGAGAATTTGCCTCATGATGACCTCTTCTTCAATCAGCTCTCTAATGGATGCTAATTGATCTGCAACCTCCTTGACCTTGGTAACAAACTCCGTGATGGTTTGTTTAGGTGTCTTCTTCATTTGGTTAAACTCGTTCCAGAGATGATTCTTTCTTGCTTTGGTACTAGCACAAAAGAAAGTCTCAAGGGCATCCCAAGTCTCTTGAGATGTCTTGCAGCTCTAATATATGGTTATAGAAAGTCAAAGATTGATTTTAGTATGTAAGACCTTGCTTGAGCATCCCTTGCACACCAAAGTGTGAGCTTATCTGTCTCCTCTTGTGTGGGTCCTCCTTTGGATCTTGAAATAGGCATAGCTTCATCACTTGCTACAATTCCATAAAGATTTCTACCTTGCAAATAGGCCTCCATTTTGATATTCCAAGCCACGTAGTTGTGTCGATCAAGCTTCTCGGTCATTGAGGGAAAGCCGTCACCCATCTTGATCTAGCTCTGATACCACTAAAAGAACTTGGACAAGCTTGTAGGAGGTAAAAAAGTGTGTTTCAAAGCGACGAAGTTTGGTCTAGCCGACCGGCATAAGACCAGCCCTTGAACTTATGGAGACTCAAATAGACCTTATAGGCATGTGATAAGTGCAAAGAAATTCACTATGTACTTTGGAGCATCAAAGAGAAAGAGTCGATACACAACAGATAGGTCCGTGTGTCGACTAGCTCAAAAAACTTACTATCTATGGAAGAGACAATGAACTTCAAATGCTCATAGCGACCAGCGTGATTAAAATTAGAAAACATCATTTTATGGGAGTGATACACATAGGGTTCAGTGTATATAATGCACAAAAAGTATAAGGAGTAAGCAAAATATGCTATAGGAATGAATCAGACACTCAACGGTGGTACTTCCTATTTTTCAGGAATATGTAGAGATTGAACCCGAGGCAGACAAACTGAGGTTTCTTCCAATCTAGTTAATCAAATGCTATGAAAAATTAGAGGCATAAACGAGACACTAATACATCTCCAATGATCCATCTTGCATCACATTTGAAGCTCTGGAGTGAGAGCAGAAGCCTCTACAAGGTTATTGTTGGTGAAGAAGATGATGCAAAAAATTGAAGACAATGATGGTCACAAGTGTATGTACATTGCTTCCATGTTGTACAAGTGATTTCTAGTCTTTATATAGACTCTAGAAGTGATCCACGACTTCTAAAAGTGGATTTTGAATTCAAATGAAGGTGGGAATGGTTGTTGGAGGGAATCAATTCACTTTCCTACAATCTAGGAAAAGTGAAGATCTAGTTTGATCTACTTTTAGGTGATTGATTGCTTGATTCAATGCAATTCAACCACCACAAATTTGTGGAATTTGGGATCTCTCTTTATACTTTTACATGTGTAAAGCTCAAGGCTTTCACAATGGTAAAAGATCCATGAAAAATCTTTTAAAAAAGTACAATAAGTGAGCATAAATAAAAGAACTCTCCAACAGATATTCTTTTGATGCAATAGCCTTTGATGTAGATCAAATCCACCTCAAGCATAGTGTAAGCTTGATTTTCCAACAAAGTTAAGCAAGATTGGGGATTGAATGTGGTTGTGATCCCAAAAGGAAAAAAGTAGGTCACCATACCAATAATTTAAAAGAAACATGTCGGTAAGAGAGAAACCATTGATGGCTAAGACCATTAGTTCAGCCGACAAGATTGAAGATCACAAAGAGGAGGAATTTTTGAAGGCTAATCCAACAGTCATACGAGTATTGGAGGTAGATGCGGAAGGTGTGTTATCAAAGGATGAAGAACTGTTGGAGGATACAAATGAAGTGGTTGTATGTGACATGTTGGAAGGCACACAATTGAGACTGATGTTTGAAAAAAAATCTAGAAATTTTGACTCAACAAAAGTTGGAACAGCAAGAAAAAGAGGTCATCAATTTGGTTGAAGAGATATATGAATGAAAATATGCAAGTTTAGGTAGAGTAAAGGAGGATGAACTTCAAGAAGTAAATTTGGGAACTGATGTTGAACCTAAGATGGTCAAAGTAAGCAAAGACTTAGAAGACCAGTTCTTGGAAAATCTGGTCTGTTTGTTGAAGGAGTACATTGATGTATTTGCATGGGATTACTCACAAGTGAAAGGTATAGATCCAGATCTACAACAACATCGAATTAATTTAAAGAAGGATGCAATTCCGATTGCCAACAAGGGTATCGGATGAATCCTAATTTTGGTAAGCAAGTTAAAGAAGAAATTGATAAGTTATTGGTGGTAGGATTTATCAAACCAGTTAATAAGGTCACATGGTTGTTTCCTACTATAGTGGTTCCTAAAAAGAATGGGAAGTTGAGAATTTGTGTGGATTACCAAAAATTAAATGCAACAACGATTATGGATCCCTTCCCTATGCCATTTTGTGATGCAGTATTGGATGTAGCAGTTGGACATGAGATGTATAGTTTTTTGGATGGATTTTGCAGCTATAATCAAATTTTTGTTGAAGAGGAGGATCATCACAAGACTGCATTCAGTATAGAATTTGGTGTTTATGTATTCACAGTCATGAGTTTTGGATTGAAGAATGGACTGCCTTCATTCAATTAGGTGGCACATAAAGTGTTTGAACCTTATTTGCAGGATTTCATGCACGTCTTTGTGGATGACTTTTCAATATTTGGAAAAAAGGTACAACACCTGCTGCATCTGAAATCTTGTTTTGACAGATGCAAAAAATTCAGGATGGTGCTCAATCCATTCAAGAGCGTCATTGCTATGAAGAGTGGCATCTTATTAGGCCATGTTATTTCTCAAGAGGGAATGGCTATCGATGTTAAAAAGATTGAAGCCATGAGGATAGCAAAAGACCCGACAAATGTGAAAGAAGTAATGAGGTTTTTTGGGCAAATCAAGTGGCATGCTAGGTATTTGTGGTACTTGGCTAATATCTCCTTACCTTTGATGCATTTAACAAAGAAAGATGTTCCATTTGTATTGGCTAAAGCTCAAGAAAAAGCATTTCAATTATTGAAGAAGATGGTTTTAGTATCACCAATTTTGCAACCGCCAGATTGGTCTTTGCCATTTCATATATTTGTTGATGAATCACATGTAGCAATTGGAGCAGTGTTGATGCAGCAGAAAGAAAAAGGATGGTATAGACCAGTGTATTATGCTAGTAGGCTGTTGTTTTTAACCGGAAGAAATTATCTGGTGACTGAAAAAGAAGCATTAGCAATGGTGTATGCTCTTAATAAATTTAGACCTTATTTATTGGGCAATAAAGTGATGTTTCATGTTGATCACCAAACTTTAGTATATTTGATCAAAAATCCATTATTAAGAGGAAGGTTGGCAAGGTGGATGCTCTTATTACACGAATTCTATTTTGTCCTTATGCATACTCTAGGTAAAGAACATGCAATGGCAGATTACTGTAGCAGATTGGAGTTATTCAATGCACAAGTTGCTGATTCTGATTCTTTGTATGACCAATTATTAGTGTTTCTAACAGATGGAGCATTACTTCAACATTTTATACATGATCAAAGGAAGAAGTTTGCTCTTAAAAGTAGACCATATTTGTTCATAGCTGGTTCATTGTATAAGAAAGGGGTGGATCAGGTCATTAGAAGGTGTGTACTAGATTTTGAGCAACGAGTTGTTTTGCACAAAGCACATTTAGGAGCAGCAAGAGAACATTTGTCAGGTGATATCACAGGGAAAAAGGTTTTACAAGCAAGTTTGTGGTGGCCTACTATATTAAAGGATGCTCATGAGTTTGTTAAAAGATGTGTGATTTGTCAAAAAACAGATCAACCAAGTAATTTTGATAGAATTTCTGATCACCATGTTTTACCATTGGGTCCATTTCACAAATGGAGCATGGATTTTGTTGGGCCTATCAAGCCAATTACTCAACGTGGTAATAGATATTTTTTAGTAGCTATGGATTATTGCACAAAGTGGGTGGAAGCAGTAGCACTCAAGGACAACAAGGAAGCAAGTGTTGCAAAGTTCCTCTACCACAACATCATGACCAGGTTTGGTTGTCCAATTGAGTTAGTAAGTGATAGAGGAGCTCATTTCCTTAATGAAGTAATTTTAGAAGTAACAAGAACACATCTGATTATGCATAAAAATTCTATATCCTATCATCCTCAAGCAAATGGTCAAGTAGAAAGCACTAATAAGATTTTGTTGCATATTCTTAAAAAGTTAGTACATGACAATCAGAAAAATTAGGATTTGGTGCTTGATTCAACATTATGGTCATTTCGAATAGCTTTCAAAGTGACAACATGTATGACACCATTCAGATTGGTTTATGGCTTGGAAGTGGTAGTTCCAATGGAGTTTGTGGTTCCTAGTTTGCGAGTTACAGCAGAAAAGATGTCCTTTGAAGTATCGATCAAGCATAGGAGTAAGTATCTTCTTCAATTGGAGGAGGATTGTTTAGTTAGTGCATACATAACAGAGGTAATTCAAGGAAGGAGATAGGGTGGGACAATATGAATGTGAAATTCAAGATATTTCAGGTTGGAGATTGGGTGATGGTTTATAATTCTAAATGAGGGCCACATCTAAGAAAGCTCGCATTGAGATATAAAGGTCCATATCAGATTGTCCAGTACCTAGGCCAAGGAACCTTTTTACTAGCTGAGATGTGTATGTATATGTTGGAAGCAGCCAGAGGCACAAACAACGCGGAAGCATGTAATGACAGAGCAGGGAGCCAATCGAATCGTTTTTCAAAGAATTATGTTTTCAAATACTTTCCAAAAACCTCCAACAGTGATTTTTATCACTATTGTAACATATGTAACATAGAAAACCCCATTTTGTAATCCATAGCTCCATTTTGTGCAAGCCGAGGAGTCCTCGAGCTTGAGGAGCTTAGGTAGAACAAGCGTATCAATTTTCGTTATTTTTAGACATCGTTTACCCTTCCAAATAGCATCTAGGACCTAATTTTTAACTATGCCGGTCACTAGATGTGAAACCGGTCAAAACTAGTCTAGAAACTATAAAAAGAGCTAGAGAGCTCATTTTTGAGGTTAGCTTGTTGGAGTAGAGAAGAGCTTAGAGCTATTTTGAGCTTGTAAGAGTGTTCTTGAGTAATAGATTTGATTCCTCACCTTCCATTGTGTCTTGCTTGTCTCTTCGTAGTGTGTGTGTATGTGTGTGTGCATTTCTATGCTTCTCACCTTCACTCTCACTTCATCTCACAATCACGATCTTCATATCACTCCTATCTCTTCCGCAGATTGACATTAAGGAGGTGAAGCTTCTTAACGTGGTTCTCACCATTGTGCTAGAGCAACACCAAATTTGGCGCCGTTGCCGGGGATCGAGTCTAGGACGAATGTGTGATGGTAAGAGTATAGCAAGAAGTGGCGTTGGAAGGTAAAAATTTCAGTTTTTGTTGTTGTTTTTACTTAGTTTTTAGTGTTTTTCACCTCCCCCACACTCCATTTTCAACACCGCATCATCATCTTCATCTCCAAAAAAATCAAAAAATTCACCATATCCACCCATTCTCCTCATTTCCCCTCATTTGTGCATGCGAGAGAGTGAGAGAGAGCTTTTGTGCTTGCATGTGCTTTTGTTTTCTTGAGTTTTCTTGCAGGTACAGAGCTCCAGAGCATCAAGAAAGCTTGGAAAAGGTAAAATTTTCAGTTTCTGTCAGAAATTTCCGACTGTGTCAGACCATCGCGATGGTCTGCAAAGTTCGGATTTTGAGGAAGGCGAGTTCACCACCATGTAGGCGACCCCTGCGTGTGTAGGAATCCATAGCTGCATCTTAAAAAATCACAGTTTGGTGGACCATCGCGACGGTCTCAGACCATCGCGATTGTGTCACACCATCGCGATTGGCTCACGCCATCGCGACGGCTCGGCCGGACCATCGCGACGGTCTCACGCCATCGCGACGGTTCATTTGGACCATTGCGATTGTTCGCGGACCATCGCGATTGTTCGGTTGACCCCACGCCATCGCGATTGGCTCACGCCATCACGCCGACGGTGCCACGTGGCAAGCTAGACCATCGCGACGGTTCATTTTTTGGACCATCGCGACGACACCCTCACACCATCGCGACACTTGCAAAATTCGGACCATCGCGATTGGCTCACGCCATCGCGCCCAAACCATCGCGATTGGCTCAAGCCATCGCATCTGTGACCATCGCGACGGTTCACTTTGGACCATCGCGATTGTTCACGTTGATCGTTGACTGACGCCATCGCGATTGTCCACTTTCACGCCATCGCGATTGTCCACTTTCGCGCCATCGCGATTGTCCACTTTCACGCCATCGCGATTGTCCACTTTCACGCCATCGCGACGGTTCACCCTCACGCCATCGCGACGGTCCCAGACCATCGCGATTGTCTCACACCATCGCGATTGTGCACCCCCATCGCAAATTTTAGGGTTTCATTTTTTGGCCAATTTTGGGGCTATTTTTGGGAAATTTTTGGGTGATTAGACTCATAGGAGACCCCTTAGCTCATATTTGGAGAAAAACTTGTTTGTCAGTTTTTACCCCCCAGGGCCTGAACGGTCATAACTTTTTCATCCGAAGTCCGTTTTTTGATAAGCTATTTTGAGGTTGACCTAGTTTGGGATTAGAAAGCCAGGGGGCAAACATTGAAAAGTTGGGCAAAAGGGAAGGGACTTAAAAGGTGCATATACTCAAGTGCTTGATCATCCAACTGTGAATTGGTCTAATATTGGATTTTTCCAGGTCTAGCAAGGGCAATCGAAGGCAACCAAGGCAAGGCAGTGAAGGGCATAAAGCTTGGGAAGCGCGGCTTCTTGGGCATCAGAGCAACCAAAAAAGCTGACTCGAGGTTGGAAGATTACTCAACCCCCTCAGTCAATTCTTAACTTAGGAAAAACGTTAGCATTGTGGATTAAAGACGATAGGAACGCCTCAAGTTCAAGAGAATTAAATTTATCAAGTCCAAGACTAAAGTAAAGGTATGTCACATGAAAACCTAAAGGAAAGAACATAAGTCTGACGGAACGAGAACTCAAAGTACCACGAAAAGTCGAATTCCTGACGCATACATTAAGACAAGAATCTAAAGAAATTTAAAAAGAATCAAGAAAGTAATAACAAAGAATCATTGACGATCTGAGCGTGTACTGAGTGTGCAAGGAAGAAAATTAATGAACCTTAGATCGGGCAAACATATAGGTAAGTCAGACCGACGAAGCCTTAGATCATCAGAGGCAAGTGTAAGAACTACTGCACGATCGTGGGCTCATCAATTGAATAGTAGTTATCCCTACGAGAGCTCAGATACCAGCGATTCAAAAATGGCATTTAGCACAGAAAGACCAGAAGGAGGGTTGAATGTAGCCTATTTAGAAAAACCAGAAGGACCCTATAGAACGCAACTAGAGTTTCTTCGAACCAACCGATTAGGTGCTCGCATCTATGAGGATGGTTTGCGAAGGCAAGTGGTGCAAATGCACAACCCCGATCAACCCATTGGATTGGAACGTCCAGTGGTGAAATTCGAGAGAGACGCATACATAGACAAGGAAGGAACGATGTACATCTTAAGTACGCAGCCAAACAATACCAACGAGTTTGGCGTGATTCAACCAGAGACGGAAACAAAATCTCAAGGAAAAGAACCATTAGAAGAGCCTAGAACACCTAGAGGGAAATCTGTACTGACACGAGTACTAATCCCAGACTGGATCCCTCAGGACAACAGAAGCATAGAGTTGTTTGTAAATAAAGAAACTGATGAAGCCTTTTGGAGATACAAGACAGAACTACTTAGTGAGGTAGGTATCATCACTATATACGAGTTCAAAGACTCGGATACACCTGGAAAGGTTGTATACCTGGATGAGACTTCAGAAAGAGTCTTTGTGGTACCTGACCGCGCTAAAAACACATACACATGGAGAGGTGAATTGGTATTCCCTCCATCTAGGACGAACATGAATACAAGTCAACAAGGGGCAGGAACATCCTCGGCCCATGGAAATCAAAGAGAGGGAAATAAAGAGAGACCCGAAGTAAGCTTCACTCATCCCGTAGGGAGAGATAGAACAACCACAGACACTAATAGAGTGGATAGACAAAGAGATCATGGAATACTAGGTGGTAGAGATGATTTTCCTCTACCTAGACCACGCGAACACGCAAGAATATTGAGACCCACACAATTAGTAAAATCAATGAAAATTTACTTTGATGGGACAGGAGATCCCTATGACCATGTCGCAGAATTCAAGCAAGTACTAAGAGCCGAACAAGTTGAATACATGTTCACGCAATACAACGCATTTGGACTAACGTTAAAGAATACAGCTTTAACTTGGTTCCAACCATTGCAACAGAGGCAATTTAGAGACATCCATCACTTTTTAGAGTCATTCATCACTGAATTCTCTAAAAGTGGGATTAGACATGACACGTCTTCGTTGATTCATAGCTTTAAACAGACCCCTCAAGAAACAGTAAGACTGGCAGGACGTAGGTTTAGACAATATATTGAACGATATCCAATGCAAGAGCTACCCTCACAGGCCAAGCAAGTGTCATTGTTTCTAGATGGCTTGTTGAGCTCTAAACTACGCTCCTACGTGTACCTAAAAGAACCCAGAATGCTAGAGCAATGTGTAAGAATTTGTATAGACATTGAGGACAACTTAGGAGACGAGTTGGAACTCTCAAAAGTCTACAAGGACTCAGACTGTTCATCTCTAGCATCCACAAAATTGTCTAGCTCGATAGAAGACCTAGCAGAAAAAGTGGCCCAAAAACTAGGAGTTTCTAGCAAACCTAGGGTACTAATGAACAAGCGTTGTTACACCTGTGGTGGTGATCATATGGCAAATGTGTGCCCCAATGCACCACAACCACAAGCCAACCCTAGTGGCCAATACTATACAATTGAGAGAAGATACACGAATCATACGGCTCAGGACTGCCCATACAACAAACAAACCGTGAGACAGAGCTACCCGCAAGCATACCCGCAGCCAGGTAGGTATCAAGGTCAATACAATGCTCAGCCTTATTACTATAGGCCTCCTCAGAACTACCCATACCAGGCTCAACAGAGACCTCAACCTGTCTTAGCTCAGCAGCCACCCCCACCAGCGAATGTCATCTCAGTCAAATACGTTGCTGCAGAAGAGAACCTAAGTAGGGCCTTAGTGCCTTCTTCACCTTTGATCACAGAGGGTGACCCGAATTCGAACAGTTTTGACTCCACTCATGTAGATAGTCCACCCGCATATTACACAGAGTCACCAGAACACGTAGAAACATATCATTATGATAGTCCACCAGTGGAACCTAGTTGGGAGCCCGACTACGCTCATGTGATGTACACAAACCCAAATCCACGGCCCCAATTGAGACAACAAAGACCACAGGGCCCTAGAGGACCATGCTTTAGGTGCCAAGGAGATCATTTCATAAAGGATTGTCCACATCCCCCGATAGCAGGACAATCACAGTACTATAACATCCAAGGCTTTTGTCCCGATTGTGGCAAAGAGCACATAATCAAAGATTGTCCTAAAAATCCAGTTAATGCTTCGAATGTGACACCGATCAACGTGATAGGTATTGTAAATAACGGAGATGGATCCAACCCTACATACGTGCCGATCCAAGCTATAACAAGAGCCCAGGCGCTCTTACAGAACCAACAGCTTAATCAAGAGAAAGTAGCCGGAACCAGTGAAGTTGCAGAATCTAGCAGTAAAAAGACAAAATCTTGGAAAGATTCTAGAGAAAGAATTAAGAGAAAATGGAGTAAAAAGATAACTGAGTTGGAAGGAAGTTTAAAGGAATCTAGAGCCAAAATCCAAGAATTGACTTCACAGGACTTAAATCAAGAGAATCCAGCTCAAAAATCAGGATCAGTTTTAGCGGAACCCATACCAGAAAATCTAGACATGATGTTTCGTGCATATCAGGCTAGATTAAAAGAGGGACCTCAGGTAGCTGAAATGAGCAAAAACTACCCTCGAGCTGATCTAGAAGTTGAGAGAACTAAACTTTGCATGAAGATGGTAGAACTAGCACAAGCTTTGTTCGAAGCCTCTAGATATCTTAATTGGAATAACATGGCAAAACCGGAATTACATTTTCAAGGACTAATGGAGAGGCTAGAATACTTGATTGAAAGCAAAGAGAAAAAAAATCAGCACAGGAACCCTATTGTCCCAGAGACACAGGAAAATAACGCACCATCCCTGTCTCAAGTACTTAATACAGAAAGTCAAGACAATTTGTCTTCCATACATAAATATTCACATGAATTTTTGAGAGAAATACAAGAAGAGAAGTGGAGAAAGGAACAAGGAACCCATCCTCCTATTCAAGAAATAGATGACTTGCAGGAACAATTTCCCCAAGACATTCCCTCTATTTACGATGGTGTAGAGGAAGAACAACTGAGTGAACACACAGGCTTTGAATCTAATTCTTTACAAGAATTACCTCAGTTCACAGGACCTTGGGAAGCAAAGTCTATTAGTATGAGAGCACCCACGATAATAGTGAGGAATGAAGAATCAGTAATCCCTAGAAACACGAAAGTGATCAAGAATACTAAAGTACAATGTAATCTCACTCTAGAGGAGTTGTTAAAGGTAAAACCAGAATTGTGGAAGCATGTAGCAAATCAATTCCCCGAGCTTGTTACTACTCCCTCACAAATAGGATCACAGAATAAGGTACCAAAAATACCCGTAGAAAAGATTGGAGATGTAAGTGAAGGAGAGGAAGGTAACACGTATCTTCCGATAACCCATCAAGGCTACACCACGAAAGCCATCTTAGATTCAGGAGCCGGAGTAGCCATAGCTACCACCGCCTTATGGAAACGTTGGGGTAAGCCAGCATTAAGACCCACCAGGATGAAGCTACAAATGGCTGACGGACACATAGAAAAACCATTAGGCTTACTAGAAGGCATATCACTCACCACTTGTGGTGTGGAGTTTGAGCATACCTTTGCCATTTGTGACTTTGCGAAAAATCATGCATATGAGATGATATTGGGACGACCATTCATGCGTTAGTTGCAAATTGTACAAGATTGGGGAACTAATTCTTTGTACCTGCAACATTTAGGAGTGACTACCAAAGTCAATCTTAAAGACTATTCACATAGAGATGTACCCCCAATACAATGGAATTCCATCCATAAGACTCAGGTAGAGACGGAATCCGTGCACTCGTTAGAATCAGATCCTTCTTGGTTGCATGAGGATACTCACTTATGGATGTGTAAAGTTGCAAAACAAGAGGAAGAAAGGTTAGAAGCCAGGACCTTAGACGCAGAACAACATCCACGAACCCTTCAAGATCCAGCCTACGCACCTGTAGTATTCCCAGACGAAGAGTTTGAACCCCATGGTTGGGCAGAAATCCTAGCAACCATGGATGTAGCCATCAATGAGGAACAATGGACACCCCACTGTGACGAGGATGGCTATGACATTTCAGTTTTCACGATAGAGCCAATCATGTGCGATGCAATTTTAGAAGAATGTGAACCTAGCACTGATGCATTTGAGGATGCGAGTGATTTTGATTTAGAATCAATTATCATGGACCCACCCTTTGCATCAGAGGAAGAATACTTTCACGAAGTAGAAACTCACACTCAGAGACACGAGGAAATTACGAATGAGGTGAGGTTAGCCACAGAAGTGACTACTAAGAGTGAAGGCAAGAAAAGAAAGAAGAAAGAAACCATGCCAGAAAGAGAAGAATCCTTGTTTGAAGTACCCGAGAACTTCAAGAAATATGAAATCGAAGATAGAAGAATCATGGTACGAATGCCTAATAGAAAGGCGAATGACGGACAAGTATATGATAACCGAGAGAAAACCAAGAAAATAATTGTAGCCATGGAAGGAGAAGAAGAAAAATGTACATACATAGGGCATGATTTGACAAAGGAAGAAGAAGAAGAATTAGTTGCCCTATTGCGCGAATATAGAGATGTTTTTGCTTGGAGTTACAAAGACCTGAAAGGAGTAGATCCAGATATATGTTCTCATAGAATCCCTATGACTCCAGATGCAAAACCGACGAAACAGAAACCGTACACGTACAATAACTACGCTGCAAAGATTAAAGAGGAGATAGATCGCTTGATAGAAGCAGGATTCATTTACGAAATTGAGCATACCGAATGGGTATCCCCCATTGTGGTTGTGCCCAAGAAGAATGAAAAATTGCGTGTGTGTATTAACCTTAAAAAAGTTAATGCCGCCACGATTAGAGACAGTTATCCTCTTCCTATCACAGAACATCTATTGGAAAGAGTTGCGGGCAAGGAAGTTTACAGCTTCCTTGATGGTTTTTCAGGCTATAATCAAGTAGCCATTGCTCCAGAGGACCAACACAAGACGGCATTTGCCACTGAATGGGGCATATTTGCATTTCGTGTGATGCCATTTGGCTTAACAAATGCACCCGCCACTTTCCAACGACTCATGTGTCATGTCTTCAAGGAATTCTTACGCAAGAGTTTGGAAGTTTATGTCGATGACATATGTGCTCATTCTAATATTAGGCAGACGCATATCCCAGAGTTAAGACAAATATTTGACAAATGTCGAGAATATCAGGTTTGTTTGAACCCAGAAAAATGCGTTTTCATGGTCAGACAAGGCAAAATTCTAGGACACATTGTGTCAAAAAATGGAATCTCTACGGATGAAGAAATGGTGAAAGTAATTGCAAAATTACCTAGACCAACTAATGTGAAAGAGGTACAAGCATTTATGGGCCATTGCGGTTATTATAGGAGATTCATACACATGTATGCAATCATAGCCAAGCCTTTGTACTCTCTTTTAACCAATTTCGAATGGACAGATGAATGTGAAAATTCATTCAATGAACTTAAACGATGCTTGTGCTCAGCACCTATATTGACAACCCCGGATTGGAGTAAGCCATTCCATGTACATGTGGATGCATCCAATTATGCCATAGGATGTGTGTTAGCACAACCCACGAATGAAGGTAACATAGATCTCCCCATAGCTTACACTAGTAGACAATTGAACGCAGCAGAAAGAAATTACACCACGACGGAACGAGAAGGATTAGGGATGATCTACGCAGTAAAGAAGTTTAGGCACTACTTGTTGGCCAATAAGTTCAAGTTCTTTACAGATCATCAAGCCCTATTGTACCTAGTCAACAAACCATGTAACACGGGACGACTAATACGTTGGTTTCTATTACTCATGGAGTATGATTTTGAAGTAGTAGTCAGGAAAGGAAAGACACATCTTAGAGCTGACCACCTTTCAAGATTAACCTCAGGAGAAGCTCCTCAAGGAGTAGCAGATGATCTACCAGATGCATACTTGTTTAACCTTGAGATAGCACCAGAATGGGCTAAACCTATAGTCCCTATTCTGACATACGGACCCAAGAATCCTAGGATATAGATCAAAGAGGGAGAGATTACCAAGTCTCAGAGATACCAAATAATGGCAGGAAGCATATATAAACAGGATAATCAAAAGATTCTTGCTTGTTGTGTAGATGAATCAGAACATGCGAATTGGTTGCAATTAGCACACATAGGTGCATTAAAGCAACATCATTCAAAACATCGAACATTACAGACTTTGCATAGATTAGGAGTATATTGGCCTTTGATGGAAACAGATGTCTACAAGTTGTGTAAAGAATGTCATGTTTGTTGTGAAAGACCACCAGTAGAGCATGCTACATTATATCATGTGTCTCTCACACCAGACTGGAGTGAACAATTAGTGACATACTTGAGGACGAAGACATTCCCTCAAGGCATGACCTTAGCTCGACAACGTAGTCTAGAGCAAGAAGCTCAAGATTATTCACTTATTGGCGATAACCTATACAAAAGAGGACGAGATGGATATCTAAGACAATGTGTTCATGAGAGCGATTATCTGAGCATACTAGAGACTGCACACCAAGGTGTTGCAGGAGGTCATTTTGGACCCGATAGGATAATCAAAGCCATCCTCTTTGCAGGATTATGGTGGCCCACTCTTCACATGGATGCTCATACCTATGTAAAGAGATGTGATGTGTGCCAAAGAACTCAGTTTCCTACTCGCAGAGACGAAATGCCATTGAAACCCATGATGGGCGGACGTGCATTTTCTAAGTGGGGTATAGACTTTGTAGGACCCATTAACCCCCCTGCAAAAGGTACACATGCTGAATACATTATTGTTGCCACAGATTATCTTACGAAATGGGTAGAGGCAAAAGCCACGAAAAAGAATGATGCACACACAACTACAAAATTCTTATTTGAGAATGTCTTTACAAGATATGGATTGCCTATAGAGTTAGTGAGCGATCGAGGCACTCACTTTCTAAACCAAGTCATTGAATATTTGTTACAGGATTTTATGGTGATTCACAAGAAATCCGCACCATATCATCCTCAGGCCAATGGTCAGGCTGAAAGCACTAATAAGATCCTTTGTAACGTACTGACGAAACCCGTGAACAACAAACGTTCAGATTGGGACAAACAGTTACACCACGCTGTTTGGGCATATCGAGTGGCCTACAAGACCGTACTCAATGCAACTCCCTTTCAGATGGTTTTTGGTCAGAATGTTGTGCTTCCTTTGGACTTCTTGATACCGACCCTTAAGGTTGCACAAGAACATCAGTGGACCGGCCATGAATTATCAGCGAGAATAATGGACTTGGAACGATTAGGAGAAACCAGGCTAAAGGCATGAACAGTCTTAATGCCGCAGGAAAAAGTGGTTATACGAGACTTTATTCGGTTAAAAACCCCTCGGAATCGGTCTACTTGGATAACCTAGAGCCCACAATTATCTCACAATGGATTCTTCCTATGTCTATGCACTAGCACACATGATCCCGGCAAACGCACCAAAATGAATCAGTCTTAAGCCCAAGGAAAAGATGATTGTGGAAGCCTTTATTCTGCTTAACCCCTTGCAATTGATCCACTTGGTTTGCTCAAAATCCACAAATTTAATTCTAAGTAATAATTTTGCACTCTCATCCCACTAGCTAGATCCCATAGTCCTTCACCTCAGACTCGAAATATATCCATGAAAAAGCAACACTTCGCATCATTAAGCAAATGCATTACAGCTGACATCCACGTCTTTACCATCAAAACCCAAACTGGGGTGGCAGTGACAGATCTCCCACTCAGAGGATCAAAAACTAAATCCCAGAAAAGTAAGACTTGATTTGATATTCTTGTTGGTAAGCGATTATGAGGCCTAAAATTGCTCGTGAGAGGTCATACTATTGACCACCTTGTATTAGACACCTCCCAACCAAATAGAAATGCCTAACCTTAAGCAAGTTTTAGCAGAACATAGGAGAGAATACTCTCAAACTTCATATATAACAAGAAAAACAGAATTTGTATCGTTCTACATTACCACTACAACTCCAGAAATCTGGAATCACATACATCGATGAACCGCTCAGATTGAAGAAAGACTCATTCCAAACCAGTGTAATCATGTCAGAACAAGTTCCTTCGAATAAACATAGAGTAACGTGAAAAAAAACACGTACAATAAGACTTGCTGAAACAGGAAATAATGCAAGAATGGCATCGATCATTCACAACTTGTCAACTCACGTTACACCATTCAGGAAGCCATTCAAAAGTACAAAATATTCAAAACAATCCTTCAGAGGACCCAGATCATCGTTGTCCTGAAGAAATCAGTAAAACTCATTAACAGCAATGTAACATCTCCTGAACTCAGAAAACGACGTCATTGATCTCTAGGCAATGAAAGTTATAGTAGAGATTAAGAGACCGCAGAAAGCGAAAATCCACCTTCCGAACTCCATGAAAGAGCAAGTAATCTTGAACATTCACCGAACGACTCAAGTCATCGTTGCCTTAACCGTGACAGTAAACATACATAAATTCCAGAAAGGCCGTTGAAGTCAATTTCGTAGAAGTGGACCAGCAAAGATTACCATAAATTAGTTCACGACAACAAAACTCACAAAACTCTGCAACGAGGGTAGAAAGCCCATGCATGGAAAATCCAAGGATCTCAGCATGAAATTATCAGATAGGATGCGGTTGTGCAGGTTGATAAGTATGAAATCCAACACAAATGAAATCTTTATGATACACATGGACAGCTCTTCAACTATCCTAGCGTACAGAGTGACAGAGACACACCTCCCCTTCTGAATGTTGGCGTCTCCTCCCCTTTCAGACGTCAAATCTCCCTCGAGTGTGTTCGCATCTGATGCCCTCTGTCCTGGAGACATTGCTCAAGTCATTATTACATTCCGCTCTGCCATTTTGAACCATTCAGTCTTGGTGCTACTCCATGTGTACTCCCGAAGCTTTTGCCATTGGAGCCTGATAGCGAAGGGCTCAAAGCCTGTTGTTGCACTCGTCAGAGGATGTTTTCTAATCAAGGTTCTCTCTCGTGCTGCGTGATATGATCCACTGACTTAAGCTGTTTTCCTTTCTAGCTGCTGTGCCCAAAGCGTTTCCTTCAGGCTTCCTTTCCCCCAGAGCATAGGCCCCCTTTTCCTTCGATGGTAGGACATGTACTGCTCCTCCTCATGTCGAGTCTTTTTTTTCCCCCCCTGCTTCATAAGCTACCCTGTTCGTTCAGGATTAACCGAAAAGTCAACCTGGTGATCTTGATCCGGTCTTCCAGTCAGAAGACCCATAAGGGAGTCCATCGATGTGCGGAAGAAGCGTTGATTCGACGGAAGCGATCGCCTGATGTGTGCCTAGAAGAAGGCATCAAGCTACAGCGATCTGTGGAGGAACCTGATTCGGGATCTGCATGCAGACATCCGTCGAGCTATGCTCTAGACTCCTGATGATGATGGAGGTAGCATGCGTGGCATGGTACAACATGAAATGTAGAAGCATGAAAATCTATCTGCTGGGAAGGTTGTTATCGTAGTCCACCACTTCGGAGTCGGTGATCGACCGTGAGTGTTGAACAATAGATCGCCCTCTAGCATTAATCCAGTCCTCTTTCTCCTTATCTGTTGCTGCCAGAAAATACATGGTTTCCTGACTCGTAGTCAGTTCAAATGCATAAGGTCTGTTTAGCACGTCTTCAGCCCCTTTCACTGTAAGGCAAGAAATCACGGGTATAACCCCTCTCGGCTTTGAAGACCGCGACACATAGCTGTCCTTGAACCAAAAAGCTTCCCTGACTTCAGGACAAACCATCTCCGACGCCACGTCTTGATGATCGCCCCCTTTTTTAGCTGGCTGGAGGACCCCCCTTTTTCCGTTTTTTTTCCGTCAGAGAAATGGGGCGGCCGAAGACAAACGACCCCCCCCCCACTCCTCTGCGCTCGTCAGGCCTGTTACATTTAATGCATGGACCTTCACTCCACCCAGAACAAGGAAGCCGAGTGTCGTGGTGCCAACTCCTTTTAGGACACCCACAATGGTAGTTGTTAGAGCTGAATTTACAGATGTGCACAGAAACATTGTGTAGTTCAGGACGATTCCCATAATCAGAGAAAAAACAAAGAGCAGCAAAAAATTGAATCCCTGCATCTTTTGTAGAAGTAACAGCCCAGCAAATGGGAGTTCCTTGATACCGAATACAAGAAGCAAAAGAAAGGGTAATGATAAAATAGAATTGTAAAGCATGAGCTCAATTGAAGAAAGGCCATCTTCCAAAGCAGATCTCTCCACAAGCACCAAATATGCAGTCTGAGAAGAAGGTTTTGATTTTCCCAAAAATAAGCCCACAATAAGCACAGCTAAAGGTGTCAATCGCTTGAGAGCAATGTACATTGATATATTCACTCCCTTCAAACTTGCTAAAGCAAATGCAACATTGGCATTGTAAAACAAAGATAGCGGAAGTAATCTTTTCGATGTCTTCCAATCCATACTCTTTGCATTTGTCAGTCCTAGTACCTTTCCCTTTGTCACGTAGGCTTGTTTCTCTATCAGAAAATCCAGCTACTTTTGTTGCAATAATCACCTTGTCTCGTGCCCTTGTCTTCAGCCACGGATTGATATACGTCTCCCCTACCATCAAATCCACTCTTCAAGTACCTGAAATCAAGCGTATTTTTCTGCCAAATAGAACCACGTTAGTGCATAAAAATTCACCATTTTTGGGGCTAACATACTTCCCTCTTCTTATTTGCGAAGTCGTCCTCGACGAGCCACTTTTGCTGTAATCTAATCAAAACAGCCATGAATATGTTAATTTCCAATTAGTTCACATACCTTTCATCGAGCCGCCATTTCCACTGAACCTGCACTCATGGAAGCTATTAGTGCTCAAAAATCACTCATGAATACATTCAAATCAGTCACTTCCAAAATGATCCAAGAACATGCACATATACGCAATCCATTTCAGCCATGCATCAATTTGCTCATACATTCCATGATGACAATGATCTCAACCACAATAACACATGCACACTTTCCATGTTTTAGATATACCACTACTATTGCGGCAAACAGAAAAGAAAATAACAACAACTGAAATGAACAACGACAACTGAAATGAACACAATCGGAGATGCAAAAATACCCAAAATGCATAACCCTTTTTATTGACCTACTATTCGCTATGTACAACCATTCCATGACTAGACACTTCCGAAGAATTGCCATCGTCGGCCTACAAAAATCATCGAAACTCGAGTGCAAGTCAAGACATACATCAGAACCCTAGAGTGTCCCAAACACTAGAAAAAACCCTCAGATAGAGCATACAAGTTATAAAGCACTACCGTTGCATTACCTCGCTAAAGCCTCATCCATAAGTACATATAGAGTCTCCGTGCCTTCAAGAATGTTGATCCAAAGTGAGCTGATCTGTCGCAAGCCAACATATACTAATCACACAAGCAACTAACATTCCCTTCCAGGCGATCATCGCCCTCTCCTCTCTTTCTCTCCCCCTCAGGAGTGGGGAATAACTTCATATGAAAATTTTATTGTAATCACACGTTGGCCTACATTGACACTGGATGCGATTCGTGGACCTGACCACCCGATCAGGTTGATTCCACCCATCTATCAATGCAATGCAGCACACAACACACAAACACACAATGATAACACATAACATATATCAGCTAGCCCATAACGAAACTGGATACGGCTCGTGGTCGTGACTACCCAGCCACGATGGCTCCACCCACCTACCAACCCGTTATGGCGCGTAGCTAAGACATAATCACATACATCCCAAGCCTATGGCGAAACTAGCTGCGGCTCGTGGTCCTAACCACCCGGCGAGGATAAATCCACCCACCTACTAGCCCACCATAGCGCATTGGTACGATCACACAACACATTTTCTTTTTCTTTTCTTTCTTTTTTTTTCGTTTTTCTTTTCATAGTTAATTAGTTCACCCAGGTCCTGAGAATTAGGGAGAGGAAGAAAGGGACTTTACCCACCGTTCCCACACATACATGCAAAACAGATACACTCTAGCCTTTGACAGATCAACCACCTCTTCACTTCATTCTCTCAACTATAGACACTACATATGTATTCATCGATTCAACTTTTCACTTGGTAACTACAACCAGCTATGTCTTAGTCCCTCGTATACCTATCCCTAGGTGTCCTAGAATGTGAGTCCCCGGAATGTCTCATGTAGTCTCACATCGTACTCGAATCCCGACAACTTCCCTAAGGCGAGTCAGGCTCCACTTCAGGAGCTCCGTCATCACTTCCTAGCGTTAGCACATCTGCCCAAGCCCAATAGATATCATTTACCTCATTAGGCAATTCCATCGTGCTGTCGTAGTAGAAGTACCGGGTGGCATATCCGGCCCAACTAAGTAGATACGCTTCAAATTTGGGAAATGGAAAGTCAATGTCCATACCTTGATTCCAAAAGCGTACAAGCCAGTGTGCCTCCTCCACGTCATAGTTTCTTTGCAAGCTCTCAACCGATATCTCCATACTTTCTAATGCTTGATCTGAAAAATATACGACAAGGTCGAACAGAGCGCTCTGGTATACTTGATCAACCATCGATCGCCTAGTCCTCAGTGATCCTGCATAGTAACACACTTGGTTTACCAGTTTCTGGAATTCTAGTAAACAAAAGTTAAATTGGATGAACAAGTAGAGAAAGGCCTTCTCGTTTCGTTCTCGTATCCAACCACACATCTCTCGTGAGAACACCCAAATCACACAAAAAAGTGCCATCATCCAACGGCTCACTCGAAGTCCTATCCATGCACATTCACCTATCGATCCTTGTACGTTCTGCTCGCTATCCTGACATCTAATCCAATCAAACCTCCTTCGAATAGCTCTGGCATGCTCGGCATGGGCCAATCCTAACTCCTTTAGGCCATCGCCAGTCCTGCACGTATTCTTTGCATGAAGCACTTTACTCTCTGTACTCTTTTCTGGTGCAATTCCTAATGCATGTTTTTTCTCCAATCCTTCATGTCTGAAAATCCTCTCTTTACCAACACCTTGGTTCTCCTTATCTCTTGCTTTCAAGAGGTTCTCCTTTCGATCAACTAATTCCTTGCTAGAACTGTCGTGATCCACACGCCACTTTTCTCTCCCGGATCTACCTTTGCCCTCGTGCTCCCCCTTGCATGTACCCTTGCTCATGGCATTATGTACTCTCCTGGTGCTAGACGATAGCTGACTTTCTTGGTTCCTTGTCAACTTTTGATGATATCCTCGATCACGAGTTCTAAAAGAGCATTTTCTATTTTTCGAAGAGTATTCCCTCCTTGCATGAGGATCCACCACCTGGCTCATTTTCTTCTCCTTCTCCACCGGGTCGATGTGCATTGTATAGCACTCAGCCTCGCCTGTACTTGCCAACCATCCTAGTAGTTCCTGATCGGAATCGTCTTTATAGAGCAATGGATTTTGATACTCTCCCATCTTCATGTCTTGATTCTTAAAGAGCTGCAAGTTGAACCCGTCTTGAAGCAGATTCTTGTAGGTGTCTGTGTTCAAGGAAAACCTAGCTCGTGCAATCTCGTGCCTTGCTTTCTCCTTCTCTTTCTTTTCCATCTCATCGACTATTATTGTCTTCTTCTTGTTGCTCGAGGGTGGGGATACTTGTATTTGAATCCGATCAGACTTTGGCCCTATTGAAATAAAACCTGTGCGCCAATCATGCACACATTCGGCTTGCACCAGCCATGGCCGTCCAAGTAGGATCGAGAAGGTAGCCTCCGAGGTCCTTGGTCTTACTATCAGATAATCGACTTTAAACTCCAAACCGCCCACAACTGTACTTACATTCTTCAAAAGGCCCGCAGGCTTCACTTGTGTTTGATCTACCATCCTCAAAGACATCGGCGTCTCTTCCATGTGGTTGAGGCCCAAAGCTTTCATCATGAACTCTGTCATAAGGTTGACTGCGGCTCCACTATCTAACTGAGCACCAGGGACTGCATATCCTTTAATCTCGACCGTCACAGCTGGAGCGTTCGAATCAATTTGCGTCGTAATGCTTTGAATGATACCTTGGACATCTTTATCTTGTCTATTTTTGTCTCGAGCTTTCCTTGGCTTCTTTATATATTCGTTATAGAATTGTTTCCTATAAACAGGCGAACATTTTAGCAATGTGCCAATGTCCAACGTGACTTCAGTGTCAGCAAGTAACTTCACAATATCTACTTCTTCCGAGCTTTGTCTTTCCTTTCTAGTTGTAGGAGCTTTCAATCTTTCAGGGAATGGTGCTATGCCCGGCACAAACTCCTTGGTTACTGGTGGAAGGATCTCAATTTCTTCCCCATCCTCAAGCTCTTGCTGCTCAACAAATCCTCCAACTTGGTTTTCTACCTCTTCGTGTTCAGCTATCCTCACTTGACTCCCTTCTTCACCTTCGCCTCCTGGATTCTTCTTCGAGTACTCTTGAGTTCTTGTGACTACTGCCACAGTTGGATCTTTGTGTGGGTTCTTGGCCTCGTAAGCATCCACAAAGTGCATCGACGAGCTAGAGCCTTCTTGAGGGTTCGGTGTCTTGAACACTACTCCGATCGTAGGAACGTGCTCTTGAGCTCTTGATGTGGGATGCATCTGAGTATCAACGTAGTTCAAGGATCCTACTGGTCCTTTTTCCTTGCCGGCGGTAGCTCTTCGTTTTGGACAATCTTCATCAAAGTGGCCCTCCCCACTACAGTACCTACATAGTGGGGTATAGTCAATTGGCTTCTTTTCGTTTGGACATCTAGATTGAGTATGGCCAAAGCCATGGCATCTCCAGCACTGGATTGGACCATCTCTTCTTTGATCACGCGCGGCTCCTCTTGGATAGTCTCCTCCTTGACCCTGAGCACCATATCCATAAGTTGGTCTGTTTTCCCAACGAGATGTAGGTGGTACACTTTGAGCGGGCAATCCCGTGTAAGGTCTTTCTCTTGTATCTCTTGATTTCATGGTCCTCTCTTCATAGGCTCTCTTGTTGTAACATTGGTCCTCTGTGTGATTTGTCCTTCCACAAAAAGTACAACGCATCCTAGGTGGCGATCTATCTGTGAATATTCTCGAGACTGTAGGGCATTCTGAGGCCAAATGGCCATAACCATGACACTTTCCACACCATGTATTTGATCGAAACACTTGATTCGGGTTTGTTGTGACCTCTGGTTTTACTGTGTACGTCTCTTGAGTTATCGTGGCAGCTTTAATAGCTTGCGTGACCAATTCCAATATTCGTTCTTCGGTTAGCGCAGGCTTTACCTCGCCTGGCGTGCTAGTGGCAGCTACAAAAGCTGGGGTTGCCAATGCGGGACTTCCTTGGCCAGGATCTTTCATCGGTATATTTCCTGGGCCTCCCATAGGCTCGTATAAGAGTTCCATCTTCCTTTGTTGGCATAATTGTACTTCCTCCCAAAGCCTCGCTTGCTCTTTAGCATCCATTAAGGTCGCCGGTCTTGTCAGGCTGATATGCTGCTGTGCCGTAGGATCTCGCAATCCTGAAATGAATCTACGTTTCAATGTCTCATCATTCGGGGCGTTCGCGCCCATCTTTCTTACCAACATTTCCATTCTTTGAATATAGTTGTCGATGCTCTCATTGACTCCTTGTCGCAAGTAATCCATTTGTTGGGCCAACCTGTCTTGGAAGCCTTGTCGTCGAAATTTTGCCAAGAAGGCTTCCTTAAGCATCTGATAAGTTCCACGCTCTTGTGGTGTCAGATTCCCATACCAATTGGCTGCCTCATCACGGAGAATAGCCGGAAAAATTCTCAACCTTTGATCCTGGTCAACTACATCATTGGCCTCACAAGTAACCTCAAACAACTGGATAAAACTATCCGGATCTTCGTCCCAAGTACCCGAAAACTTGGTGAAGTCCCCCAAGTGAACTGAAATCCGCTGAGCCATTTCGAACAAAGGTGTGATGTCGATATCACTTCGATCCCAAAAATTTAGCACACGTGGCTTCAGGATCCCTCCTTCAAATTGTCGTACTTGATTCGCGACCCTCCTACGGGAGTATACGTTTTTGACTGATTTCTTCGAGGCAATCGAAGTCCACTCACCTGGCGGTTCCCACTTTCTCCTTTCTCTTTCAAGGGCCCTTCTCTGAGCGCGTTCCTCTCTTTGAGTTTGTGTTGCTCCTGATGATGAGCTCCCCTCGCTCATGTACTAGATCGCGGGGTCCGCAAGCTCAGCCAACTTGTGGCGCTAGGCGAACCTATGGCACTCTCTTATAGAGACGTACCAAGCTATTCCCGGCAGACGCACCAAATGAACAGTCTTAATGCCGCAGGAAAAAGTGGTTATACGAGACTTTATTCGGTTAAAAACCCCTCGGAATCGGTCTACTTGGATTACCTAGAGCCCACAATTATCTCACAATGGATTCTTCCTATGTCTATGCACTAGCGCACATGATCCCGGCAAACGCACCAAAATGAATCAGTCTTAAGCCCAAGGAAAAGATGATTGTGGAAGCCTTTATTCTGCTTAACCCCTTGCAATTGATCCACTTGGTTTGCTCAAAATCCACAAATTTAATTCTAAGTAATAATTTTGCACTCTCATCCCACTAGCTAGATCCCATAGTCCTTCACCTCAGACTCGAAATATATCCGTGAAAAAGCAACACTTCGCATCATTAAGCAAATGCATTACAGCTGACATCCACGTCTTTACCATCAAAACCCAAACTGGGGTGGTAGTGACAGATCTCCCACTCAGAGGATCAAAAACTAAATCCTAGAAAAGTAAGACTTGATTTGATATTCTTGTTGGTAAGCGATTATGAGGCCTAAAATTGCTCGTGAGAGGTCATACTATTGACCACCTTGTATTAGACACCTCCCAACCAAATAGAAATGCCTAACCTTAAGCAAGTTTTAGCAGAACATAGGAGAGAATACTCTCAAACTTCATATATAACAAGAAAAACAGAATTTGTATCGTGCTACATTACCACTACAACTCCAGAAATCTGGAATCACATACATCGATGAACCGCTCAGATTGAAGAAAGACTCATTCCAAACCAGTGTAATCATGTCAGAACAAGTTCCTTCGAATAAACATAGAGTAACGTGAAAAAAAACACGTACAATAAGACTTGCTGAAACAGGAAATAATGCAAGAATGGCATCGATCATTCACAACTTGTCAACTCACGTTACACCATTCAGGAAGCCATTCAAAAGTACAAAATATTCAAAACAATCCTTCAGAGGACCCAGATCATCGTTGTCCTGAAGAAATCAGTAAAACTCATTAACAGCAATGTAACATCTCCTGAACTCAGAAAACGACATCATTGATCTCTAGGCAATGAAAGTTATAGTAGAGATTAAGAGACCGCAGAAAGCGAAAATCCACCTTCCGAACTCCATGAAAGAGCAAGTAATCTTGAACATTCACCGAACGACTCAAGTCATCGTTGCCTTAACCGTGACAGTAAACATACATAAATTCCAGAAAGGCCATTGAAGTCAATTTCGTAGAAGTGGACCAGCAAAGATTACCATAAATTAGTTCACGACAACAAAACTCACAAAACTCTGCAACGAGGGTAGAAAGCCCATGCATGGAAAATCCAAGGATCTCAGCATGAAATTATCAGATAGGATGCGGTTGTGCAGGTTGATAAGTATGAAATCCAACACAAATGAAATCTTTATGATACACATGGACAGCTCTTCAACTATCCTAGCGTACAGAGAGTGACAGAGACACACCTCCCCTTCTGAATGTTGGCGTCTCCTCCCCTTTCAGACGTCAAATCTCCCTCGAGTGTGTTCGCATCTGATGCCCTCTGTCCTGGAGACATTGCTCAAGTCATTATTACATTCCGCTCTGCCATTTTGAACCATTCAGTCTTGGTGCTACTCCATGTGTACTCCCGAAGCTTTTGCCATTGGAGCCTGATAGCGAAGGGCTCAAAGCCTGCTGTTGCAGTCGTCAGAGGATGTTTTCTAATCAAGGTTCTCTCTCGTGCTGCATGATATGATCCACTGACTTAAGCTGTTTTCCTTTCTAGCTGCTGTGCCCAAAGCGTTTCCTTCAGGCTTCCTTTCCCCTAGAGCATAGGCCCCCTTTTCCTTCGATGGTAGGACATGTACTACTCCTCCTCATGTCGAGTCTTTTTTTTCCCCCCCTGCTTCATAAGCTACCCTGTTCGTTCAGGATTAACCGAAAAGTCAACCTGGTGATCTTGATCCGGTCTTCCAGTCAGAAGACCCATAAGGGAGTCCATCGATGTGCGGAAGAAGCGTTGATTCGACGGAAGCGATCGCCTGATGTGTGCCTAGAAGAAGGCATCAAGCTACAGCGATCTGTGGAGGAACCTGATTCGGGATCTGCATGCAGACATCCGTCGAGCTATGCTCTAGACTCCTGATGATGATGGAGGTAGCATGCGTGGCATGGTACAACATGAAATGTAGAAGCATGAAAATCTATCTGCTGGGAAGGTTGTTATCGTAGTCCACCACTTCGGAGTCGGTGACCGACCGTGAGTGTTGAACAATAGATCGCCCTCTAGCATTAATCCAGTCCTCTTTCTCCTTATCTGTTGCTGCCAGAAAATACATGGTTTCCTGACTCATAGTCAGTTCAAATGCATAAGGTCTGTTTAGCACGTCTTCAGCCCCTTTCACTGTAAGGCAAGAAATCACGGGTATAACCCCTCTCGGCTTTGAAGACCGCGACACATAGCTGTCCTTGAACCAAAAAGCTTCCCTGACTTCAGGACAAACCATCTCCGACGCCACGTCTTGATGATCGCCCCCTTTTTTAGCTGGCTGGAGGACCCCCCTTTTTCCGTTTTTTTTCCGTCAGAGAAATGGGGCGGCAGAGGACAAACGACCCCCCCCCCCCACTCCTCTGCGCTCGTCAGGCCTGTTACATTTAATGCATGGACCTTCACTCCACCCAGAACAAGGAAGCCGAGTGTCGTGGTGCCAACTCCTTTTAGGACACCCACAATGGTAGTTGTTAGAGCTGAATTTACAGATGTGCACAGAAACATTGTGTAGTTCAGGACGATTCCCATAATCAGAGAAAAAACAAAGAGTAGCAAAAAATTGAATCCCTGCATCTTTTGTAGAAGTAACAACCCAGCAAATGGGAGTTCCTTGATACCGAATACAAGAAGCAAAAGAAAGGGTAATGATAAAATAGAATTGTAAAGCATGAGCTCAATTGAAGAAAGGCCATCTTCCAAAGCAGATCTCTCCACAAGCACCAAATATGCAGTCTGAGAAGAAGGTTTTGATTTTCCCAAAAATAAGCCCACAATAAGCACAGCTAAAGGTGTCAATCGCTTGAGAGCAATGTACATTGATATATTCACTCCCTTCAAACTTGCTAAAGCAAATGCAACATTGGCATTGTAAAACAAAGATAGCGGAAGTAATCTTTTCGATGTCTTCCAATCCATACTCTTTGCATTTGTCAGTCCTAGTACCTTTCCCTTTGTCACGTAGGCTTGTTTCTCTATCAGAAAATCCAGCTACTTTTGTTGCAATAATCACCTTGTCTCGTGCCCTTGTCTTCAGCCACGGATTGATATACGTCTCCCCTACCATCAAATCCACTCTTCAAGTACCTGAAATCAAGCGTATTTTTCTGCCAAATAGAACCACGTTAGTGCATAAAAATTCACCATTTTTGGGGCTAACAAGGCAGTAGCAGGCATATACGCAGCGAAGAAGCGACAGAAAGCATATTTTGATGCACATGTGAAAGATAAAGGCCTGAAAGAAAGTATATACGCTAAAGCAACACGCACGTAAGTTAGAAAAGCGAGGTTATGGGCCTATGATCATTAACAGACTCTCAACAAGCAGAGCAGTACAATTAGTCACTTTAGAAGGAGATATAATGCCTAATTATATTAGTGGTTGTAGAGTCAAGCTATATCAGGAACCTCTTACTGAGGATATGCTTAGACGACTCACGTTGGCAAAGAAGCGTAAGGAGGAAGAAAATAGAATACGAGCGGATGCTCAGGCAGAAGCAATAGAACGCATTAAACGCATGAAGTTAAGAAGACAAGGACTAGGGAGAGTGTGAAGAGATGGATAGGTATGTGGTGAAGATGAAGAGGTGTTGCAAAATCTTTGCTCTACACCAGCCAAATGAACTCCAGGAGTAGATGGTGGGCCCTTATAGCTTGCCAATGGATGTATTAGACACCCTATGTACCTTGGAAGATCACTCTCAAAAAGATAGATCAAAACAGATAAGTTGGAGTTAGCTCAGAGGTGAAAAACTTGCTATTCTTGGTTGATACACCTGTCCAGTGTTTTACATAATTCTCTGAGCACAGCAGCAATTAGATTAATTCCTCTTGGGGAAGGCTAGGTAGCTTAAAGAGCTAACTTTAGAGAGTAATCTCATCAAAAATAACAAACCACACACTGAGAATGACTTTTAACAAGTGATGACATCATCCCGATTTTCACGGGCTGCTATAGAAATAGACCAGTGAGTAGAAAAATTAACATAACTCAAGATGTAAGAATCCAATGATCATGAAAATTTGTATGCTTATACTAGACAGTAAGCTGAATCCAACAAGCTTGACATCACTGAATTTGGATGAGTAAACAGTGAGAAATAACTCTGACAAGATGACTGAAAAAGTCAGGTACCTGACAGAGAAGTGAAGATGAACATACCCTGTTGACTTCAAATGAACATAACTGAAGATTCCAACATCCAAATGACATGCAAATTTGTGAGCATATAGTAGACTTATAGAGCTAACTTTAACAAGTTAAATCACGGAAAATGATGAACCAAGTGCAGAGAAACAATCTCTGCAAGCTGACTGAGAAAAACTGAAGTAATGGCAGTGAGTAGTACACATCACAAGAACATGGAAAGATGAACTCAAATAATCATGAAAATGAAAGTATATTGCTTGTACAATACAATGACTTATTGATACATATGTGTGCCTTGTAATCACACCTTGATATGGCATAAAGCTCAGCTCTTGGAGGTCTTCACATAGGTCTCTCTAACCACGACTAAAACTGCCATCTATTTATAGTTGAGTTTGGGAGGCTAACTTCCCTCAATCACTCTCCAATCAATCAATGATTGATTTGATTCTCTACCTACCACAAATCACGAATTCGTGGCTCCTCTTTCCATTCTTGATCATGTGGACTCAACCACTTAAGATTCTCTTACTTTTACATTAAGTAAACTCTTCAAAAGTTACAAGAGGTAGTTCACAAGTGAACTTTACATAGTCTTCTTTTTAAAGCTTTTTCTAAGACTTTGTGAGACTCAAGCCAATACTTAGGCTTGTCATAGACTTGCTCCAACAGCTCCCCCTCAAGCCAAGTATGCTTGAGGTCTTCAACCTTCCAAGATTACCTGCAAACCTATCATAGCCTTGAATTTGCAAAGCTTTGTACCATCCAATGCTTTGGTTAGAATATCTGCACATTGTTGATGAGTGGACACATATGATATTTGAATCTCTTTGCTTAGAACCTTCTCTCGTACATAGTGATAATGAACTTCAATATGTTTAGTCCTTGCATGAAAAATAGTATTAGCAGCCAAGTGAATAGAACTCATATTGTCACCAAAAATAGTTGGAGTTCCAAACTCCAATCCAAGATCTTTGAACAATGTCTTCATCCACATAGCTTCCTGTGTAGCTATGGCAAGACCTCTATATTCAGCTTCAGTAGAAGAGAGAGCAACTGTGGGTTGCTTCTTGGATGACCATGAAATAAGCTTTGAACCTGCAAAGGTAAGATAACCTGAAGTGCTCCTTCTATCTTCCTTGGAGCAAACCCAATCTGCATCAGAAAATAGCTTCAAACCTAAATCAGATACATAAGGATAATAAAGTCCTTCATTTATGGTTCCTTTGAGATACTTGAGAATCCTTTTGGCAGCATCCATATGTGGTTTCCTTGGTGTGTGCATAAATTGACTTAGCACACTCACACTGTAACATATATCTACTCTTGTCAATGTGGCATAGTTGAGACTACCCACTAGACTTTGATATGATGTGATGTCCTCTATGAGTTCACCTTCATGTGAGCTCAATTTGTGATTGACCTCCATTGGAGTACCTGCAATCTTACAATCTTGCATCTTGAATTTTGCCAACATGTCCTTAATGTACTTTCTTTGAGTGAGAAACAAACCATGATCTTTGTAGACAACTTCCAAACCTAGGAAGTAGGTAAGTGAACCCAAATCACTTATCTTGAACTCTTCTCTCATCTGATCTTTGATCTTCTTCATACCATCTGCATCATTTCCTGTCAATATAATATCATCTACATAAACACATAGATAGATGACCTCGGAATTACTCTTTTTAATAAAGAGTGAAGGATCTGCCTTGCTTGGTTGAAAGCCTTTGTCCTGCAAGAATGAAACAAGCCTGAAATTCCAAGCTCTTGGAGCTTGCTTGAGACCATACAATGCTTTGTTAAGTTTACACACATAATCAGGATAAACTTGATTCTCAAACCCAGGTGGTTGTGCCATATATACCTCTTCTGTTATCCAACCATTCAAGAATGCATTCTTTACATCTAGTTGAAGTATCTTCCAATTCTTGGAAGAGGCAATACTAAGCAAAACCCTAATAGTAGGCATCTTTGCCACAGGAGAGAAAGTCTCCTCATAATCAATTCCCTGAGTTTGTGCAAAGCCTTTTGCCACAAGCCTTGCCTTATACCTGTTAATTGAACCATCAGAATTCTTCTTGAGTTTATAGACCCATCTTGAGCCTATTACCTTCATGGATGAAGTCTTGGGCACCAAATCCCAAGTGTTGTTTTCCTCAAGTGCTTCAATCTCTTCCTTCATTGCATGCTTCCATTCTGTTTTTGCTTTGGCCTCTTCAAATGATGATGGCTCCTCTTGGTTTATGTCCTGTGCTATGTAGATAGAATGTTTAGTTACTAATGAGGTGTCAAACCCATACCTTTCTGGTTTTTTCTTTTCCCTCATAGATCTTCTTAGGCCATGATGTGATGATTCTGCCTCATGTCCGAGTTCCTGCAATTTTGCTTTACCTTTAGACTTCCATGCTTTGATCTTTTCCATGTGAGATTCTTCATCATCCTCTGAGGTGTCTTGTTCTTCAATCTTTGATTGTTCTCTACCAAGCTTTGGAAAATCTTCTTCAAGATCATATGGTAAATTGATCTTCCTGCATGAATCTTCATACCATGAATTGTTCTCATCAAAAACTACATCTCTGCTTACTAAGAATCCTTTGTTGGTAGGATTGTATAACCTGTAGCCCTTTTGATTGTTGTCATATCCAATAAATACACACCTTTCTGCCTTTGGATCCATCTTGCCTCTAACCTGTGAAGGAACATGAGCAAAAGCAATACATCCAAAAATTTTACAATGATCTAAGCTTGGTCTTCTTCCATTCCAAGCCTCATATGGAGTCATCCCATCAAGGGATTTTGAAGGCAACCTGTTAATCAAGTAAGTGGCTGTAGATACAGCCTCAGCCCATAAGTAATTAGGTAAATGCTTTTCATTTAACATAGACCTTGCAGCTTCAACAATTGTCCTATTCCTCCTTTCTGCCACTCCATTTTGCTCAGGAGTGTACCTTGTAGTTACCTCTCTTTTGATTCCTCTTTCTTGAAGAAAAGAATCAAAATCATGGGAGAAGTATTCTCCCCCTCCATCTGACCTTAGCCTTTTTAGTGATTTACCTGTTTGATTCTCCACAAGAGCCAAATATCTTTTGAAACATGAAAAAACTTCATCTTTGTGTTTCATAAAGAATAGGATAGTCCATCTGCTGCAATCATCAATAAAGGAAACATAATACCTTGATCCAGATATTGAAGCTTCCTTGCTAGGTCCCCATACATCTGTATGAACCAACTCCAAGAGATCTCCATGCATATAACCTTTCTTCATGAATGGTAACCTGTGAGACTTTCCAAATTGACATGCACTGCACTTATAAATCATATGTTGTTTTGACAAATTAGGAAGTCCAAGTACACTTTGGTCCCTGCAGATTTGCTTTAATGGCCTTTCACCAATATGTGCTAACCTTTTGTGCCATACTTCCAATTCTGTGAGTGTCTGACTACCATAATTAAAGAGAGCAATGTTTCTAGTGTCCTGTAATTCAAATGTGAACAATCTACCTGTCTTTTCACCTTTTGCAATTCTTCTGAATCCTTGACTTGGGTCTTCAACAAATGCTCCTGCTTTTGTGAACCTGACTTGCAACCCTTTCTCTACTATCTGCCCAACACTTATCAAATTCTTTGTAATGGTAGGGACATAGAGTACCTTACTGAGTAGGTTGATGTTTCCATCAGGTGCTTTGACATTGCCTATTTTCTCCACAGGATGTTTTGTATCATCTCCTGTTTGTACCTCATGCTTATTCCTTGGATCTTCTAAATCCGATAAGAGTGCCACATTTCCTGCCACATGATTTGAACAACCTGAATCTATGTAGAAAACATGCTCATCAGATTTACCTTGTGGCATAGCCATGTTCATGATCAATAATGAATCCTCTTTGTTTGAGTCTTCTGTGTAGTTATTGTAGTCTCTCCTTCCTTTGTAGCCTCCTTGATAGTTTGAATGATTGTAGTTGTTGTAGTTGCCATGGTAGTTGTTGAACCTTCCTCTTGAGTAGCCATAACTTCCTCTATTGTATCCTCTGCCTCTTTGATTCCTGGAATTCCTAAAGCAATTTTCAGTTGTATGATTAGTTAATCCACAAATAGAACATGAGTTGGAGTCTTGGGATCTCCCCCTGCCTTGTCTACCTCCTCTTCCTCTACCTCTGCCATGTCTTCCTCTACCTGCATAGTTAGCTTGATATGTACCTGCTTCATCATCCACTTTCTTTGCCTTTCCTTTGTTATCTTTAGACTTGCTTTTATCCGTGTATAAAGCTGAAGATTGATTACCTTTAGAGCTTTCTCCATTTTTGGTAAGCTTTGCCTCTTGAGTAAGTAGTTGTCCAATGAGTGTGTTGAAATCAGGTACATGCATGTCCATGTACAAATCCATAGCTGTGGTGAATGCTTCCCACTTATCATCTGCCTTCAAGCCATTGATGACCTGCCTTACAATTTGCTCTTCATCTATTACCTCTCCAATGCTTCCCAACTGATCCGCTATGTCCTTGAGCTTTGTGACAAAATCAGTCACATTTTGTTTGGGATCCTTCTTGAGAGTTGTGAACTCCAGCCATAGTTGATGCTTCCTAGCTTTGGTACTTGAAGAAAAGAAAGCTTCAAGTGCATCCCACACTTCCTGAGATGTCTTACAACTTCTAATGTGAGGCAACAAAAAATCTGAGATAGAGTTGAGGAGATAAGACCTTGCAAGTGCATCCTTGGAGCACCATGTGCTCAATCTTTCTTGCTCTTCTTGTGTTGGTTGACTTTTGTTCCTGAAACTTGGCATAACTTCATCTCCAGCCACATAACCATATAAACTTCTACCTTGGAGATAAGCTTCCATCCTTAATGACCAAGCTGAGTAGTTACCTCTGTCCAATTTGTCAATTGATGAAGGAAATCCATCTGCCATGTTGTCCAACCTTGCTCTGATACCACTGTGAAGAGATGGATAGGTATGTGTTGAAGATGAAGAGGTGTTGCAAAATATTTGCTCTACACCAGCCAAATGAACTCCAGGAGTAGATGGTGGGCCCTTATAGCTTGCCAATGGATGTATTAGACACCCTATGTACCTTGGAAGATCACTCTCAAAAAGATAGATCAAAATAGATAAGTTGGAGTTAGCTCAGAGGTGAAAAACTTGCTATTCTTGGTTGATACACCTGTCCAGTGTTTTACATAATTCTCTGAGCACAGCAGCAATTAGATTAATTCCTCTTGGGGAAGGCTAGGTAGCTTAAAGAGCTAACTTTAGAGAGTAATCTCATCAAAAATAACAAACCACACACTGAGAATGACTTTTAACAAGTGATGACATCATCCCGATTTTCACGGGCTGCTACAGAAATAGACCAGTGAGTAGAAAAATTAACATAACTCAAGATTTAAGAATCCAATGATCATGAAAATTTGTATGCTTATACTAGACAGTAAGCTGGATCCAACAAGCTTAAAATCACTGAATTTGGATGAGTAAACACTGAGAAATGACTCTGACAAGATGACTGAAAAAGTCGGGTACCTGACAGAGAAGTGAAGATGAACATACCCTGTTGACTTCAAATGAACATAACTGAAGATTCCAACATCCAAATGACATGCAAATTTGTGAGCATATAATAGACTTATAGAGCTAACTTTACCAAGTTAAATCACTGAAAATGATGAACCAAGTGCAGAGAAACAATCTCTGCAAGCTGACTGAGAAAAACTGAAGTAATGGCAGTGAGTAGTACACATCACAAGAACATGGAAAGATGAACTCAAATAATCATGAAAATGAAAGTATATTGCTTGTACAATACAATGACTTATTGATACATATGTGTGCCTTGTAATCACACCTTGATATGGCATAAAGCTCAGCTCTTGGAGGTCTTCACATAGGTCTCTCTAACCACGACTAAAACTGCCATCTATTTATAGTTGAGTTTGGGAGGCTAACTTCCCTCAATCACTCTCCAATCAATCAATGATTGATTTGATTCTCTACCTACCACAAATCACGAATTCGTGGCTCCTCTTTCCATTCTTGATCATGTGGACTCAACCACTTAAGATTCTCTTACTTTTACATTAAGTAAACTCTTCAAAAGTTACAAGAGGTAGTTCACAAGTGAACTTTACATAGTCTTCTTTTTAAAGCTTTTTCTAAGACTTTGTGAGACTCAAGCCAATACTTAGGCTTGTCATAGACTTGCTCCAACAGAGAGAACATTATAACCATCTGGAAACTACACCCAGATATCCCATGGCCATGTGTCAAGTAAAGTCAACCACTCATCCTAGCATAGTGGACAGGAGACCATTCATTACAGTCAGGCTAGAGCATGGCAACCCTTGCCAAGAGCTCAGGGCTTTAATTGACTCAGGTGCTGCGACTAGTGCGATTAGATGGTTCCACTATAAGGATTCAGGAATAGAAATGCGGCCAATTGAGGCATACCTCATAGGGCTAGGAGGCATGGAAACCCCTTGCATGGGTGAGGTGGACCTTCCCATCCTCATTAAGGATGTGACCATGACATCGAAGCTACTAGTGTGCCATGATGACGACCTGATAGAACCCCTAATCCTTGGCCAAGATTGGCTATACGATCACTCAGTGGACCTAAATCTTAGACAAGGCTCCTTACAGATTGGAACCTTAGAGCAGAAGCGAGTGATACCGCTTGACTTCCCTAATTGCATTCCGATTGAGGTTTGTAACCCTAGACCCTATGAAACGCATGCACGGAAGACCGGAAGATCTTGGGTCAGATCAGTCACGTTACATCTACACCAACCCACTCGGGCTTGGCTATGGACAGTTGTCAATCAGAAGGACGACAAGAGATCTTCCCTGGGGCTTCCTGCAAACTAGAAGGGGCAGCTACCCAACCGCTAGGGCAAATGAACACAATCAGCGGTCAGGTGGGTTGCATCAGCGGCCAAATGAGCACAACACCCTGCGGTGCTCATCCTTCCAAACTTGCTGCGGACTGGCCTAGATTAAAGATAAAGAAGGAATCACTTCCTAATGGGTAGGTCACGCAAGTGTTGGATCTCCCTTCTTTTCCAAAGCAGAGCGTCCATTGGACCTCTCGAACCCAACCTCGAAAGAGTCAACCACAACAGAGGAACCCAGACCGACGACACCACCAGACAAGGAAAGGAAAGCAGCAGTATCAACATCACTAAACAAGTGGCACAAAACAAATATGGGTGCCAAAAGGACAGCAACCACAGGCTATTGGCAACACTGCAGACGAGAGCAGGACAAAGTTTCAACAGAAGCAGAGTCAGCATCCAAAGTCCCCTCGATCTTCTTACCCAAGTACAAATACTCGGCAGATTTGGATCGCCAAGAAGTATCTTATCAATCGACCCACACCCATGCAGATTTGGGTACCCAAACAATGTATTATAGCCCAACCCTCTAGCCATGTAATATATACCCCTCCGAAATCTTTTCATCCTTCAATACCACCAAACCCGATACCACTTTTTGTCCCTAAGCAGAAACATGCCACCCACTCCAAGACTCTTAGGAAATGGATACCGAAACGTATCCAAACGTCTTCTTGTACCCCATTATCTAACAATTTTCCCACCCCATTTAAACTCCACCCTTGTAATAATTCACCCTCAACCAAACCTTGTATAAATTCATACACCTAAACCCCACATCATGCATAATAAAAGCTCATCAAGAATTGTAGGCATAATCTGAACCATGTAGGTGTCTAGAGACCTGCATTAGCTCCGCAAAAAGATCATTGCATCAATCACTTCACGACACTTGGCTACACGGGTTACACATCGGTTATGGAAAGGGATTGCGGTCTCACCTTATTGGGATCATAATTAATTTCCATGCTAATGTGTTAATCTTTTGTAGCAGATCTTTTCCATTAGCTCGTCAGTCATCATGCAAACCGAAGCAGGACCATCAGAAGCTGGCCCCAGTGCACCGATGGCCACTATTGGAGAATTACTAGCGGAATCTTATCCTACGATGCAACCACCAGAGTTTCAAGGTTTTCCAAGACCCATGCCAATCGATGATCCTCCTAGAGGATATACTGAGAAGATTCATCGTAATTCTCATTGGTTTCAAGGCCTAGCAGGACCCTTAGCAGACGCTGATTTCATATTTGAGGCCAATTTGGCATTTGATTTACGCACATGGGCCAAGTACCAGTTCTTTTCACGAGAATTTGAAGGACTACAGAATACACAAGATTTAACGCACGTTTGGGCACGAGCGGGATTTACAGAATACTTTAGTGACCCTCTGCCTAAACCCGATTTTTACAGATGCTTTTACCTAGTAACCACCTTGACAGCTTCAGAGAACAAGGATCTACCTGGCACATTCATGTTACCATCCTTGGTAAATGATCCTCCATTCAGAAGGTTTTATTTGTCTAAAGATTTAATTCGCGCAGCTCTGAAAATACATGGAACGCACACTCCGACGGAGAGAGAACGGCTAGTCCCAGAGCAGATGAAACGTGGTGACGTAACTAAATGGGAGGATATTTCAGCCATAACCCCTGAGCTCTCCAAGCCATTACGGATATGCATGCAGCACTTTGCTTTCCCAGCTCAGGATCATTTTACCATGCCCCACAAGAGAATCTGGTTTGGATTATACTTAGCATGTACTGGACCGCAAACGGTTGATCTAGCCAGCTGGATAATTGATCAGCTCTATTTGGCACAACATAGGTGGGAGCGAAAGAAGGTAATCAATGGATGCTGCGCCCTCACCAGGATCATATATATGTGCTTGGCGTATGACTTACCAATTGAGCGTGCCATGACCAGTGAGGAACTGAAAGCATTTAAAGGCACCACTAGGAAGGCTAGAAAGTCTAGCAAAGGCAGAGCCGGAAAGCGGATGAGAGGTACTATCCCATGCCTACAAGTCCCAGAATCACCCTCGCCACAACCATCTCCAGAGCAGTCACCAACAGCAGCCACTCCCACAGTACCACCAATTCGTATACGGTTATCAAGACCAGTTACGCCGGAGGGCACCACCAGTACTGTTGCACCCCAAGCAGCCACAACCACAGAACCTATCACCACAGCAGCTGAACTTCCCACCACTATTGGTGCGGAAGCTTTCTCTTTTCCAATACCCCATTTAGAAGCAGGACAAGCAGAGCCACTGGACCAAACTTTTGATTTTGAGATGTCTGATGCATTCTCCAATGAGTTCCAGTTTTCAGAAGGACAATTGTTTTCTCAAGAATTTCAAAGGCCTAGCTACCCTACCACACCCAGGGATCAGCCACAAGGACAGGTCGTGTCCAGCTCTGATGACGAAAGAACAGCAACCGATGACGAGGAAGGAGACGACGAAGCTAGCCAGGGAACACAGGAATCCCAAGAGCATGAAGAGACAGATGGCCAAGGCCAACAAACAGACACACATGGCGATACAAGTACCCATGAAGATGAAACTTACGAGGCAGCAGCTTACACACTAGCTATCAAGAAGCTGTATAGAACTATGGAAAAGTTTGGGCACGCAAAAAGCTGACAGAGGAAGAGAGTCAAACAATAATAGAACAGGAACTTGTCACAGGCGGATTCGAAGACGCATACATCAAAGGATTCAGAGAGTTAGTCAAATCAGTAGGCTCCAACGAAGCGCTCAGGTACTTGCAACGAAAGCCACTACCACAGTTTGACCCCCGCAGAGTACGACTACTTTCAAAGCCCGGCGAATACATTCGTGTACCAACAGGAGCACAGTCTTCTGAACAAGCAAGGGAGGCACGCCTCGTCCCCGAAAGTTCGTTGGCTGTAGAAACCATCTTTGTAGATTCCCCACCCCGCGCTACAGCCGTACAAACCTCAGTAGTCACTGAAGTACCGACCACCCCAACCGCTCCTCTCTCACCGCCCGTCCATCCAGCCTCCCCTCTTCACCCTCCTTCCCCCAGACCAACATCTTCATTCGCCGGTGGCGTTGCAGAAATTGTCTTTACCACCACTCACCCCACAATTCCCGCGCCCATTAGCCCTAGTCTACCCCCTCCCACACCCACCTTTCTATCCAACCCATTCCTTCATCAATCTTTTCCATCTTTCCCCACAACTCCAAGACCCCTTTTCCCATTCCCACCGCCATTAACCTTCTCCCCCGTCTCACCTCCCCGACCCACTGTAACCCCTCTTTCCCCTTTCCACCAAGCTGCTCCAGTCAGCCCCCCTGTAAATTACCCCTCAACCTTTGTAAATCCCGTATTTACACCAGCACGAGTACCCACGATCACACCCATATTCACGGTCACCGCACTAGATACGTCCACTGACATGGACATCTCACCACCCACTGCACCATCACTCACTTCACTCACGGCACAAACATTTTTAGGCACATCACAATTTTCAACAATCACTACATCATCCACCTTCCCACCCCCATTTCCCATTCCCGTTGCATCTACACCAATTGCATCTTCATTTAGCACCCCATTAATACTATCACCCACTGTAGACAATGCATTCCGACAGATGTTCATGTGTATGACGCAAGTAAGAGATGAGTTCACATCTCTTGGTGATAATTATCAGCAGCTGCAGAGGACAACCAATGACTTACAGTCGCAGCTTAATTTATTGTCTATTGAGAATGCCTCTCTGAACACCCGATACTAGGAATTACGCGAGGCTTATCACAAATTGGAACTAGAAAGCGAAGAAAAGACCAAGGAAGCCACTGCTGACCTGGATAACTTATTAAGAGCCCAGACAGTCCGCAATGCAACGCTAACACGAAACATGGGCTTACTACGAAGACACCTAGCAGCCGCCAAGGAAGAAAATCAGCGCTTACAGGATCAGAACCGAGAAAACTTAGAAGCAGCGCTCGACCACCCAGACCAACCACTCAGTCCTAGCAGGTTCAAAGCCATTCCTTCAGACTCGATGAGGATGCTGCTAGACGATCATGTAAGATTACTAGATGAATATGACCGCATGAACGAGGAGTTACAGAAACTCAAAGAAGATCACAAATTACTCCAGTTACGAGAACCGACACACCAAGACATACCAGCACCTGTGGACCCCTCTCCTGACATCTTAGAGGAACTCAACGCGTTACGGGCCCAGGTATCGAACCTTGAATCAAGGATTGCAGTATATGAAGCACCACCAAGGCCAGATTCCCTACCTGAGCTACCAGTTGAGGAAGAAACTGTCACCATCCTGGTGGAGGAAACATTTGAAGAAGCGTACGAGCCACAACCCATCCCAGGCGGACGCGTCACAGCCGAAGGTCAGATGACGTACGAACTTCCGACCCCCGCGTGGATGAAGACTATTGAGGAACTTGGAACAACACACTCAGCGAGAGTAGAGGCACAATTACATGCCATGGCGCTGATAGAAGAAAGAATTTTACAATCTCCATTCTTTGCTCATTTGGCCCCGCGACGATACATATTTGGGCATGAGCTACAGTATAAACCGTATTTCATGTTAATGGCCGAATACCAGTTAGCCATTGAGAAAGAGACAGGTAAGAAACCATCACATGCAACTCAATTCGAGGAGGCCGATCTACCACTTGATGCGCAGTAAGGAAGGATCTATCAGCCAGAGTGGCACAAAGAGTTATTACAGCAGTATCCAGAAATGATGAGTACATGGGTAAAGGCACCTTTGCATTTGAAGTACAACCCGTGTTGGGGACCAGTGCCACGACACCGCTCCTGGACTGCCTTTGCTATTAAGGTACAAAACAATAAGCAGTGCCAAGACTGGTTGAATTACCCCTATTTTAAGCCATCCATTGAGTTACCAACTGTTGGCTACATGATGGCTACAATTCGCCACTGGCTCCCTAGATTAAAGCATATGGACGATATAGCGGCGCATATGACTGTCAAAATCTTTGACATGATGCAAATGATTTTTAAAGTCTTCCGACGCATCAAGGCACCCCATGTCAACACCTCGGGCTTTGAGGATGGCAATTTCGATCTGGTATATGATATGAGTACAACGCCATCGCTACGGGTGTGTTATGCCTGGCACTGCAGAATAAAGTACCTACCGGCGTGCTACAAGCAGACGTTCAAAGAGATGTTCACAACCGGCTTCTGGGAATACCATTCAAAGGTATTCATAAGCAGGCCTACACATTTATTACAATTATTTGCCTGTGAACGAATGGTCTATTCCACACACTATCAGCTCCCGCCACCGGAAGAACCGCAACCAATCGACTGGGAGAAACTCGAGGCATATCTGGCCCAAGGCATTCGTATCTCCGAGCACACCCTCGCTCAAGACCTCCTACAGAACTATATCCGGCAGACCTCACAACAAGGTTCTGTCAGGGACGACAGAAGCGAGAGGGAGGGGGGTGTTGGAAGCAGCCAGAGGCACAGACGACGCGGAAGCATGTAACGACAGAGCAGGGAGCCAGTCGAATCATTTTTCAAAGAATTATGTTTTCAAATACTTTCCAAAAACCTCCAACAGTGATTTGTATCACTATTGTAACATATGTAACATAGAAAACCCCATTTTGTAATCCATAGCTCCATTTTGTGCAAGCCGAGGAGTCCTCGAGCTTGAGGAGCTTAGGTAGAACAAGCGTATCAATTTTTGTTATTTTTAGACATCGTTTACCCTTCCAAATAGCATCTAGGACCTAATTTTTAACTATGCCGGTCACTAGATGTGAAACCGGTCAAAACTAGTCTAGAAACTATAAAAAGAGCTAGAGAGCTCATTTTTGAGGTTAGCTTGTTGGAGTAGAGAAGAGCTTAGAGCTATTTTGAGCTTGTAAGAGTGTTCTTGAGTAATAGAGTTGATTCCTCACCTTCCATTGTGTCTTGCTTGTCTCTTCGTAGTGTGTGTGTATGTGTGTGTGCATTTCTATGCTTCTCACCTTCACTCTCACTTCATCTCACATTCACGATCTTCATATCACTCCTATCTCTTCCGCGGATTGACATTAAGGAGGTGAAGCTTCTTAACGTGGTTCTCACCATTGTGCTAGAGCAACAGTATATGTCTATATGTATGCATGTGTATGCATATGTGTGTGTATGTGTATATGTGTGTATGTTTGCATGTATATGCATGTGTATGCTTGTGCATGTATGTATGCATGTGTATGCATGTGTGTATATGTGTGTGTATGTATGCACCCGACTGTATATGTGTGTGTATGTATGCATGTGCCTATATGTGTGTGTGTATATGTGTATGTGTTGTGTCTATGTGTGTGTATGTATATTTGTCTGCAAGTTTATGTGTGTGTATGTATATGTGTGGGTATGTGTATATATGTATATATGTATAATTGTATGTATGTATTTGTAAGTGAATGCATGTACGTGTGTATGTGTGTGTATGCATGTTTATAAATTTAAACTTTTTCTGTATACTGTTCCTTTTTTTGGTTGATATTAAATAAAAAGAGATATTGTATGGTAGAAAGAAATAAGAGAAGAGCTGACATACCACCTAAGATGTCACAATATTTTCATAGAGAGCTAGATCTACATGAAACATTTCCTTAGCAAAGGTATTCAAAATAGTTTATATTACTATACGACATAATTCTCATATGGTTTAGAAATGTTTTACATTTAATCTATGTACTTTTGTATAATCAAATAAACATAGGATGTTGCAAAAAAGAGAGTTGAATTAGCTCATACATCACATGCAATGGACCATCACGATTTTGTTGCTGCATTTGTAAGTATGTGTATTATTGGAACACTAATCATTAATCTTTTTTATTTTTTTCAATGCAATGTAAGGATTGTGGTCATTAACCTAAAAAAAAAGGAAATTTATTGTGGTGCAATGTAAGGATTGTGGTCGATAGCAAGGTTCGAGTGAGACGATAAGAGATCATCTAGCTAATTTTGTGAGTATTATTAGATTTTATGTACTTTATTTTATTTTTATTGATGTTTTATATGTTTTATTTATTTATGTTTGTTATATGTAATAGAGGAGTATTAT
>CM035423.1:145189336-145241836 GCA_020310875.1 Ceratopteris richardii | reverse complement strand
CTCTTTTTATAGTTTTTGACTAGGTTTTGGCCCTGTCCAGACCTAGTGTCCGGCCTAGTTAAAAATTAGGTTCCAGGGCCAATTTGAGGGCTTAAACGGAGTCTAAAAAATATGAAAATTGATATGTAGGTACTTCTAAGGATCCTCAAGCTCAAGGACTCCTTGGCTTGCACAAAATGGAGCTACAAAAATATGAAGTGGTATTTACAATGATTATTAGTGATAAGAATTACTGTTAAAAGATGTTGATTTGGAAGAAATTTGAAGGGCCTATCTGCCAGATTTGCGTCGACTGCTTTGTCTACTTACTCGTTCACTTTGTTCTGACTCTCTCCGCTGGCTTCCTTGTCTAGTCGGTCCTTGGGTGCCCATACTGCTCTCAACACCCCCCCCCTCTCTCGCGTCTGTCGTCCCTGACAGACCCTTGTTGCTGGGAGTGTTGGATGTAATATTCCACAACCTGAGTGGCAAGCTGATGTTCTTGTATGCGTAGTCCTCTAGCCAAATCTGTCATCATACGATCCCAATCGATTGGTCCTGGAATGTCCGGATGTGGCAGACGTAACTGATCTGCATGGATCGCTTGTTCTACTGCGAATAGATGTAGCAAATGTGTGGGTCTGGGAATGAAAATTTCGGAATGGTATTCCCAGAATCCCGTAGAGAACATTTCCTCAAATGTCTGCTTGAAGCATGCGGGCAAGTACTTTATTCATGCATGCCAAGCAAAGATGATAGTGACCGAGGGGGTTTGGCTCATGTCGTAGACTAGATCCTTGTTGCCTTGAGCGAATCCAGGGGCGGAGATGTATGGAGCTTGGACATTCCGAAAGGTTTTGAAGACAATGGTCATGAGCTCGAATATCTTCATACACATTTTCGCTGCTATGTCGGGTACATTATTTAGGCGTGCGGACCAGTGCCGAATTGTTGATATCATGTAAGCTACGGTTGGGGTCCCTCGAGGTGGAGCAAAATATGGGTAGTTAACCCAAGCCGAGCACTCTTTATTGTTGCGTACCTTGATTGCAAATGCTTGCCAGGATCTGCGACGTACCACTGGACAATAGCATGGATTATACTTGATATATAGTGGCATGGTTGCCCAGGTACTCATCATCTCTGGGTAATCGGTGAGTAGACGTGCACGCCAATTAGGTTGGAAGATCGAGCCAGCACGTGCATCTGTCGGTAGATCCCCTATCTCAAATTGAGTGGCGAACGTGGGCTCCTTCCCTGTGTGTCTTTTGACTTCTGCATTATAATCATGTAGTAAGACAAAATATGGCATGTATTGCGATTCGGATGTTGTGATTAACCGTTGATGGGATAAATTTTGAAAGTAGGAAGACCGAAGGACAGTTTCTTCCAGATTTGTGAGAGATTGCATTTGCACGGCCACACGATCATCATGTGTCTTACCCACTTTCTCGACCCTTTTGACCCGATCTGGAACTTGAATTTCTAACGTGTCTTGTCCTTCTTCCGTAGTTCGACCACCAGGCGTCGGCATAGGCTCGTATGGCTCTTCATAGCTGTCATCGACGGGGATTTCCACTACTGTTTCAGGTTCTGGTTCTTCAATGGGCGAGGGTGGTCGTTCATATGGGAGGAGGCGTGCTTGGAGTTCTGCCACCTGTTTCCGGAGGGTCTCCATTTCTTCTGTAGAGTGCTGCAAGATTACCGGCTCCTGTTGAGCTGTGGGCACACTGGCAATCTGTTTCTTGAGATCCGCACATTCAGTCTCTAGCTTTTCATATGACTCCAAAAAATTTGCATGCTCCTCAAGTAAGATGCGAATGTCTTCCGATGGGACTGCTCTATATCTGGTAGGGCTAACGGTTGCGCCTACGGTTCCTTCCATAGCCGCTTCAAAGTTGTCTTGGTTTTGTTGTTGGAGTCGTTTGTTCTCTTCTAGTGCTGCGGCCATGTGCTTCCTTAATAGCCCAATGTTGCGTCTGAGTGTAGCGTTAGAGATCATTTGCGCTTGAAGCACTGTTTCTAGTTCTTTGATTGCTTGGTCATCTACTGTTGATGTCTTTGATTCCAGTTCGGAGTGAGCCTGCTGTAGGGTGGTATGCTCGGCTAGGAGCGTCTGGTAGTCAGCTTCAAGAGTGGTGACTCTAGCTTGTAGACGTTGAGATTCTGCTTGGAGTGCCGTAGTGCGTTCTTCCAATTGATGGTACTCTTGTTGCAGTTGATGTGCACACTGAAGTAAGGTGTTGAACGTGCTATTTACATTATGAGATGCAAGGGGAAACGTTTGAAATGCAGGGGAGGTGGGATTGGGTAGGGGGGTAGTGAATGTTGTGTGTGCCAATGATGTGAGTGGTGAGGTGGGGGGCAAGGGAGGGGAAGATGGTGGAATTGTGGGGAGAGGTGCTGTGGTTGGTGAAATGTCCATTGGGTCAGACAAGGTGGTGTGTACAGGGGCTACCATGTAGGTGGGTATGGTAGGTGAAGTGAGTGTGGTGTTCGTGTAAATTGATGTCGTTGCGAACATCGGAGAAATGTGCCTCGGAAACATTGGAGAGCGGGTGAACTGCTCCACAACGGACGGGTATTGGGGTGGCGCGGTCAGGTTGAAAGAGGTGTAGGGGCCAGATGGGAAGTGGGGGTCATGGAATGGAGGTACCCGTATTGGGGGATAGGTCGGGAAACACAGGGTGCCTTCTGTGGGTGCTGGGTTTCCAACTACACTTGGAATTATGGGATGGCCAGTCATGGGTTCAGAGGATAGACGGGACGAAGTGTACAAGGGATTGGTGACGAAGGAGAAGAGGATGTCTTGTGAGGTGGGTTCTCGAAAAGAGAATGACCTGAATGAGGATGGGTTATAAGTGAAGGTAGAGGTGATGACTGTCGTTTCTTCCAAGGTTGGAGGTGGTGGTGGGGGTGGAGAAGGTGGTGATGGAGGATGCTGGGGTGAGATGGGTGATGTCTGAACGAAGGTTTCGGCGGAGAGGTCAGTGGTGGTTGTGGGGGTGGCTGTGGTCTCAATGGGTACTTCTGGTTCTGTGACGGGTATCCTGATAGTCTTACCTGCTCGTGGTAACGTGTCCACTCTGCGTTTGTCATACCTTACGGACTGGCAGACTGCTGTGTGGACAGCCTCCGGAACTCCTAAAGAGTCTGACACTAATTTGAGGGTGTCAATGAAGTGTTGGTCCACCCCTTCATCTGATAGCATTTCTTGCATCAAAGCTTGACCTGATACCAGAGAGAGTTGATGCCTTTCCTGTACTGCTTTGATTGTGTCATATAACCTTCGTAGTTGAGCTGTATATGCTGGTGCACCTACAAGTTCTGGCACTTCTTGTTGCTCCTCTTGGTGTTCTTGATCATAATCCTCCTCAGCATCCTCCTGTTCTTCATCTCCGTCATCCTCTACATCCACTTCAACAGGTGTGACAGGTGCTTGGGAGGTTGTGGCCTGCGTTTGCACATTTTCCGCTTGTTGTGCCTCTTCTGCCTCCAGCTCTACATCTTGTAATAATTGTTTGAAATCTTCATTAGTGAGTTCTTCTAAAGGAGCACCACTAGGAAATTCAAGATCGGTTGGAATGGGAGGGAATATCAAGGTGGAACCATCGGTGCTGCGTCTTAGAAGTCGGAGTGTGAATGGTCGGACTCTTCGGGGTGGAGGGGTGACGTCTGGTGTTAGGGTGGCTCCACGTGGTTGAGCACATGGGACTTGGACAGTGCCTCTCATCTTCTTAGAAGGGGGTCCGGTGGATGTCCTGCCTCTAAACTGCTCTACCCGATTCCACATTAGGGCCCGTTGGATCGGAATGTCATAAGCCAAACACCTATAAATGATTCTTGTCAGAGCACAGCAACCATATAAAACCTGTTTCCGCGGCCATCGTTTGTGAGCTAGGTGTATCTGATCAATTATCCAGTGGGGTAAGTTGATGGTGAGGCTCTGTGTCTCTGCCAGATACAGGCTAAACCAAATTTTTTTGGGCGGCATGGTGAATCGATCTTGTGCCGGGAAGGCAAAGTGTTGCATGCACATGCGAAGGTGTATTGCAATATTAGGCGTCATGGATACCATGTCCTTGAGTTTGGTGAGACTTCGATTCTTCATGTAATCCGGTACTAGGGTTTCCTTTTCTGTAGGAATATGCATTCCGCGCATATCTAGAGCTTCTCTCACCAAATTGTTTGATAGCCTGAACCTCTTGAGCTCATTCCCCTTTGTCAGAGATGGAATCACAAATGAGCTTGCACCTTTTGGGTTCTGGTTTGGAGTCAAGGTGTTGATGAGATAGTAGCATCGCATGAAGTCAGGTTTTGGGAGTCGGGCACTGAAATAGGCACTCAATCCTGCTTTTTCCCATATCGGACGTAGACCTTCTGCATTTTGTAATTTCTCAAATTCTCTTGTAAAGAAATGGTATCCATTGAAGTCCAACTCTGATTCCCATAGGTACGTTCCTTCACCCAAGGGTCCTGCCACCTCGGTAAACCAATGTGAAGTCTTTCCCACGGGCATGGTGTGGCCACGCGGAGGGTCCGCAATAGGTATGATTTTGACGGCCTGCAATTCTTCTGGTCTTTCAATTGTCTCAGGCAAAACGGGTAAACTGTCCAAGTCCACCACTTGCGGGCTTGTTTCTGTGTGAGAGCTAGTTCCTGCTGCCTCCGCCATGTTAAAAATGTCGTAGCTGATTCTGTGAGAATATATGAATAAACGTTAACATTGCAATGGACACAAAAATGACATAGTGTCCCTTGTTACAACATTAACTTAAAGTTCGGGAGTGGTTAGGGGTTAATAAGTGCTCGGTGCTAGTGTGTGTAGTTAGGAGTTAGGTAGTCCTAAGAGCTAAGCGAAATGATGTGATGTGAGAGTGAAGCGGTTAGTAGGTGGTCATGGATTTACAATCGGGGTCCGGGGGTTTGTTACAAGTCTTGGGCTGCCAAATGCAGTGGGTGGGTTTTGGTCCTGGTTCCGTAAAGACTCTCGAGGGCTTTATAGGTGTGTCAGTTTGAACATGAGGCCTTTTAGGTACCCATTTACAACTGATTCTGTTCGTGCTCATGTGCCTTGGTGTTGAAAATGAGTGGATGTAGGATGTGCGAGTGAATGGATCATGCTGTGTAGGGTGTGTTCTTGGTGTAGCTATTTGAGCCCGCAAACAAACCTTAGGCACCCAAATTTTTCTTGATTGTGGGCTAGCCTTCATCGACTTTTTGGGCACCCAAATAAATTTCACGTTAGCAGAAGAATTTCCGAAAGACCTCTTATTAGTGACGTGTTGTTGGTTACTAATAAGAGGCTTTGCCCGTGCGGTTGGCGTGAGTGCAACCGGGTGTTCGCCTTTTCGCACCCACACTTGGTTCACTTGTTGAGACATTCTGCTACGCAGGTTCTTTTGATTTCCGGCATAGGTAGTACTCCGCTTCTTCTGCCTTTGAGCCATCTTTGGTTGTTGCCTCCTTCTGACTTTTGGAAAAGAAGGGAGTTCCGTTGCCTCCCTGACTCCTTTTTTGCGCGTAGCATTCCTCTGCAACACATAGTTTTGGACAAGAACAGCATGGTCATCTTCATGTGTACTCCTGGAAGGACCAGGAGTCTATGCCTTTCCTAGTTCTTTGAGTGCTCCATTATCCAACTCTACTGTAATTCGACTATGATTGACCCATACCTGAAGAAGTCCACTTCTTAGGTTCAAGTTGACTGCTTGGTCATAGATCCAGTCTTGACCCAAGACAAGGGGTTCCGTGAGGTCCTCATCTTGACACACTAGTACTTTAACTGTCATTGTCTCATCATGAATGTAGAGGGGAAGTTCCACCTCGCCCATGCAAGGGGTTTCCACTCCTCCCAATCCTATGAGGTATGCTTCCACAGGATTGATAGTTAACTGCAACTCTTGACAGTAAGACAATTTAACCGCACTAGTGGCTGCACCTGAGTCAATCAAGGCTCTTACGGTCCTTGCACTCGTTCCTTGTCCTATATCTAGGGTTATGAAAGGACGTCGATCAATTATCCTATGCGAGCTTGTTCCTGCGACTTCACACATGGCCATAGGATATCCTTGATCTGCATAGTCATCTGTTCTAGTCCGATCTCAGCCTTGCCTTCGTAACTTCATCCTTCCGATGTGTTCTAAAGCTTCTGCTTGAGCTTCTTCTCGAATTCGCTTTTCTTCCTCTTTGCGTTTCTTAGCAGTGTTGAGTCGGCTGAGCATTTCCTCCGTGAGGGGTTCCTGATACAACTTGACTCTGCAACCGCTAATATAGTTTGGGAGAACATCACCTTCTAACGTGGCTAGTTGTACTGCTCCGCTCGTGGAGATCCTATTGATGATCATAGGTCCGTAGCCTCTCTTTTCTAGCTTCCTTGCGTGTTGTTTCAGTGTATAGACTAAAACTAGATCTCTTGCTTTCAAACCCTTATCCTTCACGTGGGCATCAAAGTATGCCTTCTGTCTCTTCTTGGCTGCATATATTCCTGCAGCGGCTCTCAGTCTTGTTTCTCCTAATCGTTCAAGGTCAAAGATCCTAGAGGAGAGCTCATGACCTGTCCATTCGTGCTCTTGTGCTACTCTCAATGTAGGGATCAAGAAGTCCAAGGGTAACACAGCGTTTTGGCCGAATACCATCTGAAAGGGGGTGGCTTGGAGTACCGTTTTGTAGGCAACTCGGTATGCCCAAAGAGCATGGTGTAGCTGTTTGTCCCAATCAGAGCGTTTAGTGTTCACTAATTTTGTCAGTACATTGCATAAGATCTTATTAGTGCTCTCAGCTTGTCCATTAGCTTGAGGGTGATAGGGGGCAGACTTCTTGTGTATTACCAAGAATTCTTGGAGTAGATTTTCAATCACTTCGTTCAAGAAATGAGTGCCTCTATCACTTACAAGCTCTATAGGTAGCCCATATCTCGTGAATACACTCTCAAACAAGAATTTAGCAGTTGTTTGAGCATCGTTCTTTGTCGTAGCCCTTACCTCTACCCACTTAGTTAGATAATCTGTCGCAACAATGATGTATTCCGCATGAGAACCTTTAGCCGGGGGATTAATAGGACCTACAAAGTCTATTCCCCACTTAGAAAATGCATGTCCACCCATCATAGGTTTCAGTGGCATCTCATCTTTGCGTATAGGATACTGAGTCCTCTGACAGACATCACATCGTTTCACATAGGTATGTGCATCCATGTGAAGGGTAGGCCACCAGAAGCCCGCAAATAGAATTGCCTTGATCACCCGATCCGGTCCAAAGTGTCCTCCTGCTACACCTTGGTGAGCAGTTTCTAAGATCTTAAGATACTCACTCTCATGGACACACAGTCTTAGGTAACCATCTTTACCACGCTTATATAGATTATCACCAATGAGTGAATAATCCTGGGCTTCTTGTTCTAAACTCCTTTTCCTAGCTAGAGTCATGTCTGGAGGGAATGTGTTTGTCCTCAAGAATGATACTAGAGGTTCACTCCAATCTGGCACAATGGATACTTGATAGAGAGTGGCATGTTCCACAGGTGGTTTAGTGCAACAGATTGGGCATTCCTTGCACAACTTTTGGACATCAGCTTCCATAGTTGGCCAATGTACTCCGAGTCTCTTTAGGGTCTGTAAAGTTCGTTGCTTTGAGTAGTGTTGCTCTAACGCACCTACATGTGCTAATTGCAACCATTTAGCGTACTCATCCTCTTCTACGCAACAAGCCAAGATCCCTTGATCTGTGTGCTTGTACATGCTTCCTGCCATGATGTGATACTTTTGGGCTTTTACGATCTCTCTATTCCGTGTGTTTACCACTGGATGATTAGGCCCGTATGTCAATACTGGTACCAATGGCTTGGCCCACTGCGGTACAACTTCCAAATTAAATAAGTAAGCATCAGGAAGGTCATCTGACACTCCTTGTGGGGCTTCTCCCGATGTGAGTCTAGAGAGGTGATCTGCTCTCAAGTGAGTCCTACCTTTCCTTACCACAACTTCAAAATCATATTCCATTAGCAAGAGAAACCATCTTACTAATCTTCCTGTATTGCATGGCTTGTTTACGAGATATAACAATGCTTGATGATCAGTAAAAAATTTAAACTTATTTGCAAGCAAATAGTGTCTAAATTTCTTAACTGCATATACCATGCCTAATCCTTCTCGCTCTGTAGTGGTGTAATTCCGTTCAGCCGCATTCAATTGTCTACTGGCATAGGCAATTGGAAGATCCATATTACCTTCACCAGTAGGTTGTGCAAGCACACATCCAATAGCATAATTGGATGCATCAACATGAACATGGAATGGCTTATTCCAATCTGGTGTGGTCAAGATTGGTGCTGAACACAATCTTCGTTTAAGCTCCTGGAAGGAATTCTCACATTCATCCGTCCACTCAAAGTTTGTCAGAAGTCCGTACATGGGCTTTGCAATGACAGCATACATGTGTATAAATCGTCGGTAATAACCACAGTGCCCCATGAAAGCTTGTACTTCCTTGACATTCTTTGGCCTAGGTAGCTCTGCTATGGCTCTCACTTTTTCTTCGTCGGTAGATATGCCATTCTTTGACACTATATGTCCTAGAATCTTGCCTTGCCTGACCATAAAAACGCACTTTTCTGGGTTCAGGCAGACTTGATATTCTCTACATTTGTCAAAGATTTGTCTGAGTTCAGGAATATGGGTTTGTCTAATATTGGAATGAGCACAAAGATCATCAACATAGACTTCTAAACTCTTCCTCAGGAACTCCTTAAACACATGGCACATCAGCCTCTGGAAGGTAGCTGGTGCATTGGTAAGCCCAAATGGCATTACTCTAAAGGCAAAAATGCCCCATTCTGTGGCAAAGGCTGTCTTATGCTGATCCTCTGGAGCTATGGCTACTTGATTGTAACCCGAAAATCCATCAAGGAAGCTGTACACTTCCTTGCCTGCCACTCTTTCTAAGAGATGTTCTGTGATGGGAAGCGGATAGTTATCTCGAATAGTGGCTGCATTAACCTTCTTCAAGTTAATGCACACGCGCAGTTTGCCATTCTTCTTGGGCACCACTACGATGGGTGATACCCACTCAGTGTGCTCAATTTCATAGATAAATCCAGCTTCAACCAGTCTATCTATCTCTTCTTTGATCTTAGCAGCATAATTATTGTTATATGTATAAGGCTTTTGCTTAGAGGGTTTAGCGTCTGAAGTCATGGGGATAGTGTGTGAGCATATGTCAGGGTCAACACCTTTCAAGTCCTTGTAACTCCAAGCGAATACATCTCTGTATTCTCTTAGCAAGGCAATTAACGCATGCTCTTCTTCCTCTGTTAGGTCATGGCCTATGTACGTGCATCTCTCCTCTCCTTCCTCTATGGCCACTACTATTTTCTTGGTAGTTTCTTTGTTATCATAGGCCTCTCCTACTTGTGCCTCTCGTTTAGGCATTCTTATCATGACTCTCCTGTCATCTATCTCATACTTCTTAAAATTTTCTGGGACCTCAAACAAAGATTCTTCCTCTTCTGGTGAAGCTTCTCTCTTCTTTCGTTTCTTTCCTTCTTCCTTTGAGCTCACATGTGTTGCTAATCTTACATCGTTTGTAAACTCTCCATGCCTTTGGGGTTGAAATTCTACTTCATGGAAGTATTCTTCATCTGATGCGAATGGTGGGTCCATAATGATAGACTCGAGATCGGAGTCACTTGCATCCTCATATGCATCAGGGCTAGGTTCGCATTCTTCTAGCACTGCCTCTCCCATGATTGGCTCTATGGAGAAGACTGAAATGTCATAGCCATCCTCATCACAGTGAGGTGTCCATTGTTCTTCATTGATGGCTACATCCATTGTTGCTAAAATTTCTGCCCAGCCATGGGGTTCGAATTCCTCATCAGGAAAAACTACAGGTGCATAGGCTGGGTCTTGAATTGCTCTATGTGTTTCTTTTGCACCTATTTCTCTGGCCTTTTCTCTCTTCTCTTCCTCTACTGCTACTTTGCACATCCATAAGTGAGTGTCTTCATGCATCCATGAGGATCCAGACCCTATGGAATGCACCGATTCTGTATCATCTTTGGCTCTATGGATGGGATTCCATTGGATAGGAGGGACATCTCTATGAGAATAATCCTTGAGATTGACTTTGGTCGTAACACCCGTGTTGCAAATACAAGGAGTTGGTTCCCCAATCCTGTACCACTTGCAACTGTCGCATAAATGGTCTTCCCAGAATCATCTCATAGGCATGATTTTTGCTGAAGTCACATATGGCAAAGGTATGCTCAAACTCGACACCACAAGTGGTGAGAGTTATTCCTTCTAGCAATCCTAAGGGTCTCTCTATGTGGCCATCGGCCATTTGCAATTTCATCCTCGTGGGCCTGAGTGCCGGCTTGCCCCAACGCTTCCATAGGGAAGTGGTGGCAATTGCAACTCCTACACCTGAGTCCAAAATTGCCTTGGTTGTGTACTCCTGGTAGGTGATGGGAAGATAGGTGTTCCCTTCTTCACCTTCACACATATCTCCTATCTTATCCAAGGGAATTTCTGGCACTGTCCTATGGGATCCTACCTGGGAGCGGGGTTTTGCTATCTCTGGTACTTGTTTGGCGACATGTTTCCATAATTCAGGTCTAACCTTGAGTAGCTCTTCTAACTTGAGATTACACTGCACGTTAGTGTTCTTCACTACCTCTGTGTTCCTAGGTATGACTGAATCTTCGTTTCTTACCATGACTGTAGGTGCTCTCATACATGTGGACTTTGCTTCCCATGGTCCTGTGAAGTGGGGTAACTCTTGTATGGAATTAGATTCAAAGTCCACTCTCTCGTGAGATTGAGTACTCTCATGTTCCCCGTAAATAGATGGGATGTCTTGTGGGAATTGGTCGTGTGCATCATCCACAAGTTCAAAGGGAGGGGCGACATCACTTTCGTTATCCCATTTGTCTTCTTGAATTTCTCGTAGGAAGTCTGGTGCAAACCGATTCATAGAAGAAGAAGTGTCTAGCTCCGTAGAATTAGGCACGTAAGCAACCTGGGAAGGAGGGCTTATTCTATCGTTGGCTCTCTCCTCGTTCTCATAGATGGCTGGAGCACAAGCGTCCTGGGGAGGGTTACTTATTCTATTACTTTTCCGAACAGGCTCATACGCTCCCTGAGACGGAATGTAGGCAACCTGTGGAGGTACGTAAGCTTTCGAGGGAGGCTTATCTGCCTTTTGGGGAGGAAGATAGGCTTCTTGAGGGGGTGCATGGGCTTCCTGAAGAGGCTGGCTTATCCGTTCCCTTGCCCTTTCCTTTCTTTGAGGGGTAGGTTCCTTTTCTGATTGTGCAATTAGCCTCTCTATTCTTTCTAGTAGTCCCTCAAAATGTAATTGTGTCTTAGCTGAGCTAGAGATGTTAAAGAGGCGGCTAGCTTCGAACATGGCTTGAGCCAATTCCACCATCTTAGCACAAATTTTTGTTCGTTCAAGCTCTAGCTCGGCTCTGGGGTAGCATTTTTCATGATCGGTTATGGTTGGCCCTTCTTGAATTCTGGCCTGATATGCTTTAAGCATCATGTTTAGGTCCTCGGGAGTGGGATCAGCTAATACTGATCCTGCTTGGGGTGGTGGGTGGGTTACGTGAGGTGTATTAGAGGGTGGAGGGATGGAGGGTGATGGGGATGGTAGCGGTGGGATTGTGTGAGAGTGCGGTTGGGATGTGATCTCTATGATTTTGGCCTTGGTTTCGCGTAGACTTTCCTCAAGTTCGCCCATCTTCTTTGCCCATTGCCTTTTCATACGTTCACGGCTATCTCTCCAAGCTCTAGTCCTTTTCTTGGTTATGCTCTCAGTTTCACTAGCTGTTGGGCTCTTTTCCTGGTCTACCCCTTGGTTTTGCTGCAATGCTTGAGCTCTAGTGACTACCTGTACGGGAGCAGTGGAAGTGACACTTCCTGTGGAATCTACTACTAACCCAATAACGTTGATAGGCGTGATTTTTGGCATATTATTGGGGTTCTTTGGGCAATCTCGTAAGAGATGCTCTTTTCCACAATCTTGGCAAAAGCCTTGGATCGTCACTGACTGGGGTTGTGTAGGTGGAGGTAAGGGACAATCACGAATGAAGTGATCTCCCTGACATCGGTAGCACGGTCCTCTAGGAAATGGAGGTCTTACTAGCCTAGGTTGAGGTCTAGGGTTGGGGTTTGTATACATGACGTTTGTGTAATCGGACTCCCAACTAGGTTCACTCGGTTCTTCGCTGTAATAGGACTCACCATGTTCTGGAGACTGCATGTAGTACGCCTGGGGACTATCGACATGTGTAGAATCAAAGCTATGGTCACTGAGGTCATTTTCAGAGATCAAGGGTGTCACCGGGACTATCGCTCTATTTAGGTTTTCTTCTGCAACAGCATACTTTACCGGAATCACATTAGCTGGGGCAGGTGGTTGTTGAGCTAGCACTGGCTGAGGCCTTTGCTGATTTTGATAGGGTTGCTGATAAGGTTGCTGTGGCCTACCATAGGGCTGTGGAGGGTACGGGTTCTGGTATCTTCCTTGCTGCGGGTATGGCTGAGGGTAGGGTTGCCTAACTGCCTGCTTGTTGTATGGGCAATCTTGTGCGGTGTGATTGGTGTATCTCCGTTCTATGGTGCAGTACTGGCTACTAGGATTTACTTGGGGTTGAGACATAATGGGGCAGACATTCGCCATGTGGTCACCACCACAGGTGTAGCATCTTTTCACAGGGGCAAACCTTGGGATTTGTTTACTAGTTACCCCTAATTTCTGAGCTACTTTCTCTGCGAGTTCCTCAATTGATGTGGATTGCGTGGAAGATTGACTAGATGCACTATCTGAATCTTTGTAGATTTTGGAAAGCTCTAGTTCTTCCCCTAGGTTATCTTCAATGTCAATGCACATGCGTACACACTCTTCTATAGTCCTAGGGTCTTTCAAATACACATAGGATCTCAATTTCGTACTCAGCAATCCGTCAAGGAATAAGGCTACTTGTTTGGCAGATGTGGGTAGCTCCGAAACAGGACATCTTTCGAGGTATTGCCTAAATCTTCTTCCTACAAGTCTCACCGTCTCTTGAGGGGTTTGCTTGAAGCTGTGAATCAGTGAGGAGGTGTTGTGTCTTATGCCACTCTTGGAGAATTCAATAATAAATGCTTCTAGGAGTTGGTCTATGCTCCTGAACTGGCGCTCATCCAATGGCTGAAACCATGTAAGTGCGGTGTTCCTAAGGGTTAGACCGAAGGCATTGTACTGCGTGAATAGATCCTCCACTTGTTCAGCTCTCAAGACTTGCTTGAACTCCGCCACATGATCATAGGGATCTCCTGTGCCATCAAAGTAATTCTTCATGGACTTAACTAGCTGAGTCGGTCTCAGAGTTCTTGCGTGCTCTCTAGGTCTCGGCAGAGGGAATCCATCCACATTTCTTTGGTTCCTGTGAGCTCTAAGCACCTCAGGTTCTATCCTATTTGTCTCCGTCCTCGTTCTTTCTCTGCCCACAGGATTGGCAAAGCTTACTTCTGGTCTATCTCTACTTCTGTCTCTTTGCATTCCATGAGCTTGGGATGTTCTAGCCCCAGGGTGACCATAGGATACATTTGATCTTGGTTGGGGGAAAATAAATTCACCCTTCCAAGTGTAAGCATGCCTATCATTTTCCGTAACCGCAAAGATCCGTTCTGAAGTGTGATCTAAGTAGGTCACTCTACCTGGCCTATCCGGATCCTTAAACTCATAGATCATGATATTTCCTATATCAGTTGGCTGATTAGATTTATACCTCCAGAAGGCTTCGTCGGTTTCTCGATTGAGGAGCAACTCTATGCTCTTGTTGTCTTGGGGTACCCACTCAGGTGTGATAATCCTAGTGAGAACTGATTTACCTCGAGGGGTTCTAGGTTCCGCACCCATGTTCCCTTGTTCCAAGTCACCTAAGTCCGCTTCCGAGATTACATTCCCAAATTCATCTGTCCTATCCGGGTGACTAGTGACTACATATATAGTTCCTTCTTTGTCCAGGTATGCACCATTTTCAAACTTGACGGCTGGGTGTTCTAGTCCAATGGATTGATCAGGATTCTTAATCTGTATCACAGATCTTCCTAAGCCGTCCTCATAGATGCTGGCACCTAATCGGTTGGTCCTAAGGTACTCCAACTGTGTTTTGTAAGGGCCTTCCACCCTGTACAAGTAAGGCACTCCTGAACTTCCCGTAGGTCTGTCCATGCCTTGAGACATCTCTGACTCACTGGTCTCAGAGCTAGGGTAGTGCGAGTGGTGGCTCAACTGCTGGGCCCAAGACCTAGCAGTGCGGTTAACGCTAGCCTCCGAAGACCTAAGGCTTTGTCTCTCCCTTACAAGATGTCGCCCTGATCTAAGGTTCATATGCCTAACTAAGTAGCCCAATTCTTTGCCCAAAGTACAACTTCGTTGCCGATCAATTGGTATCAGTCACTTGATTCTTTTTAGTTATTTATCGTGTTTAAGGTCTTGTCTGATATTACGTCGTCGGAATACTTGAGTGTTCTTCGTACTTTCAGGTTGATCGTTCCACGTTAGGTTCTTTTCCTTATGTTATCGACAGTATCGAGATTAGCTTTTTAGCTTGAACTTGAGTTTTTAGGTAGTCTTCAACTTGATGCCTACCTATCGTCGCTCTGACTTACTCCTACCTCTCGTCGTCTTAGCTTAGACTATGAATTGACAGAGGGGGTTAAAAGTGTCCAACCTTTTGTTTCCTGCTCGGTTGCCCTTGAGTGCCCAGGAAATGTGTTCCCAAGCTCGCACTTACACTTGCTTAGAACGCCTTTCGATGCTCTGTAAGAGTTTCAAAGTTAGCTTTGAAATTTAAATTCCAAAGACAGAACCAATTATTTTCATTCCTGTAGCACAAACACAAACTTGCATAGTGATTTTCAAGAAAACAATCCTAAGGACCCCTGACTTTGATCCCCCTGGGTATGGTCAACTTCAAATTACCCTATCTGAAAATCAATGCATTATCTTTATAAAAAACAGTTGATGGCGTGTAGTATATGCCACGATCTTTCCAACAAGCCCTAGAGCTCAAAAAATGGATTTCGTATGAAAAAGTTGTAACCGTTCAGGGTTCTAGGGTTACGACAGGGCTCAAACAGGATCACTGTGCAACAGGTTTTCCCCAAGTTGCTTTCCTAAGGCTTCCCCATGTGCTCAAGAGTATAATATTTGTGCCCAAAATTAGCCCAACTCTTCAATTAACAGTCCCTAAAAAATTTGGCTAAAATTGGCTGTCAATCGTGATGGACAGGGCTGTCAATCGCGATGGACACTCAGTCAATCGCGATGGGCAGAGGGTTCAGTCAATCGCGATGGACAGGCAGTCAATCGCGATGGACAGAGGGTTCAGTCAATCGCGATGGACAGGCAGTCAATCGCGATGAACAGAGAGTTCAGTCAATCGCGATGGACACCCAATCAATCGCGATGGACAGAGAGTTCAGTCAATCGCGATGGACAGGCAGTCAATCGCGATGGACAGAGAGTTCAGTCAATCGCGATGGACAGGCAGTCAATCGCGATGGACAGAGAGTTCAGTCAATCGCGATGGACACCCAATCAATCGCGATGGACAGAGAGTTCAGTCAATCGCGATGGACACCCAATCAATCGCGATGGACAGAGAGTTCAGTCAATCGCGATGGACAGGCAGTCAATCGCGATGGACAGAGAGTTCAGTCAATCGCGATGGACAGAGAGTTCAGTCAATCGCGATGGACACCCAATCAATCGCGATGGACAGAGGGTTCAGTCAATCGCGATGGACAGGGGGTTCAGTCAATCGCGATGGACAGGGCTGTCAATCGCGATGGACAGGGCTGTCAATCACGATGGACTGAAATTTTACAAGATTTTCAAAAATTTTGGTGGAAAGGTGGTGTGCAGGGTCTCTAGTCCACTTTGGTGCACTCAGATTTACCAAAAGGTGAGAATTTCTGTCAATCGCGATTGACAGAAGTCGGCCACTGCGAGACAGTTTCGTCGAGTTTCGTACCTGCGCAGGAAGCTGGGGATGGTGATGTGACCTGTACTTGCAAGATAGCTCAAAAAACATGCAAAAACAGCACACGCAATTTCGCTCTCTCGCTCTCTCTCACAAGTGAAATGAGGGAAATGAGGTGGAGATGGGGATATAGTCAAAAAACTGAAATTTTCGCGATGATGGAGATGGAGGTGGAAGATGGTGAGGATGATGATGATGATGATGGTGGTGAGGTAAGAAGGAGAAAAATAGGAAAAATAAAGAAATTACCTACAACTCCAACGCGTCAACTCTACGTCTTACCATCACACGCTCGTCCTCAAAGCTCGATCCCCGGCAACGGCGCCAAAATTTGGTGTGGCTCAATGATGAGTAGCACCTCCTTTAATGTCAATCCGGGAAGACGTGAGGATGGTATGAAGACCTCAAGCAAGTGGCGGCACAAGTGCGTGAGTGAGAAGCACACTAGCATGCACACACATACACACACACGCGCACACACGGCAAGACAAAGAGTGAGAATCAATGGAGTTCTTCAATTACTCTTCAAAAAGCTCTTACAAGTTTGTTTCTATTACCATCTAACCTCTAAAATGAGCTCTCTAGCTCTTTTTATAGTTTTTGACTAGGTTTTGGCCCTGTCCAGACCTAGTGTCCGGCCTAGTTAAAAATTAGGTTCCAGGGCCAATTTGAGGGCTTAAACGGAGTCTAAAAAATATGAAAATTGATATGTAGGTACTTCTAAGGATCCTCAAGCTCAAGGACTCCTTGGCTTGCACAAAATGGAGCTACAAAAATATGAAGTGGTATTTACAATGATTATTAGTGATAAGAATCACTGTTAAAAGATGTTGATTTGGAAGAAATTTGAAGGGCCTATCTGCCAGATTTGCGTCGACTGCTTTGTCTACTTACTCCTTCACTTTGTTCTGACTCTCTCCGCTGGCTTCCTTGTCTAGTCGGTCCTTGGGTGCCCATACTGCTCTCAACACACTCCTATGTGCACAACAAAAGCAAATGAACCCCCTTAGGATCCTGAACTTTTTTGACATAGGCTCTATGTTTTCTACATCTCTCTCAGTACATCTAGAGAATGGAAATGAAACTTTTAAAGATAAAACTAGACTTAGAGATCTTTTCAATGAGATTAAAATCACTCCATTTGGATACTAGATGATGCCTCAACTAGCTACAACACAACAAATAAGTTGACCTCTTCATAGAGTATTAGCTAACTACATTGACACTATTCTGGACATTTCTCAGCACTTGTGTAGACACTAACCAGAGACTTATACCACTCAAAGTAGAACTTATATGCTTTCCAAAAAACAAAAATCATTGCAAATGGATTCAGGATGAAGGATAAACAACAATTACAAGATGAAGGGGTTTGCGACGATCATCTAGAGAGATAGAGTATGTAAAAGTGAAATTTATGCAAAATATGCAAAGAACAGCTAGTAGGGGGTGTTCTTACACAAGGGAACAGCTTGCACACATATTTCCATGACTCTAATTCATAATAAAACTCATTAGAGGCTTCAAAGGTCACATACCAACCTTTTTAATCAATGAAAAACATATACATGTCGAAAAGTGAGGTCTAATCACATCAAGAGGTGACATAAATCTTCTCTAATAAACTTCTTTTTGTTATAGACATGATTTGATGCCCCAACTCGTGCAAATCATCCTCCTTTGATTGTGGATGATTGGAAGGCTCAATTTGGGGCATGTTCCCACACTCTTGAGCTTGAAATACAAAACTTTCAACACTTGCCCTCAAGGTCAAGTATTTTTCCTTCGTTGCTTCATCCTCTCTCTTATGTTGATTACTTCTTTGAATCCTCCAAGCTTTGTACCTTCAAGAAACTTTGTCATCATGTTTGTGACTTGCACTTTAGTGTTCACATACCTTATATCTAGCTCCTTTTCCATCACCTTTTCTCTGATGAAGTGATAATGAACCTCTATGCTTGCTCCTTGTATGAAACATGGGATTGTTAGCTAGGTAGATGCTTGAAATGTTGTCTCCATAAAGAGGAAACTCTTCCACTTCCACTTCTAGGACCTTAAGTAGCTTCTTAATCCATAATAGATCACATGTAGCCAATGTTAAACCTCTGTAATCAACTTCTGTGGATGAAAGAGCAACAGTGAGTTGCTTCTTAGAGCTCCTAGAGATCACATTTGTATCTATCATGAAAACATAACCCGATGTATTCCTTTGATCATCCTTGCTACTTGCCCAATCAGCATCACTATATCCTTTTACACTTAGATCAACATCATATGAGTAAACTAGACCTTGGTTGATGGTGTGCTTGATGTATCTAAGCACATTTCTTGCGGCCATAAGATGATCATGAGTGGGTGCATGCAAAAATTTATAGAGAAGACCTACTAGACATGCAAGATCAGGTCTAGCGAATGTATCATAAAAATTAAGGAACCAATTATGCTTCTATATAGTGTAATATCTTGTATAGGCTCTCCTTGGCCTACAAAAAACTTTGTATTGGCCTCCATGCATTGCGAAAGTGGCTTACAACCACTCATACCAAACATATATAGCACATCTAACAACTATTTTCTTTTAATCAAGAAGATGCCATTGTGTGCATAGATTACCTCTATTCTCGAGAAGTACTTTAGTGTTCCAAGAATAGACATCGTGAGCTCCTTTTTTAGCTTTGATTGGATATATTTAATACCTGCAATATCACTTTCTGTGATGATCAAATCATCCACATAGATGCATATGTACATCGTCTTGTCTCCTTACTTCTTCATATAGAGTGATGCATCTGCAACACTTTCTTTGTATCCAAAACTTGATAGATAATCCACTAGTCTCCAACTCTATGCCATTGGGGCTTGATTTGGTCTATATAATGCTTTCCTTAGCTTGTAAACATGATTTGGGTACCTCATACTAGCAAATCCTTGAGGTTGTCTTATGTAGACTACTTCTTCAAGCTCTCCATTGAGGAAGGCATTCTTCACATCCAACTGATATAAGCTCCATTCTTTAATGTGACCACTACAATCAAATTCCTAATTGTTGGCATCTTTGCTACAAGGCTGAAAGTTTTATCGTAATCTATCCCAAAGTTTTGGTAGAAGCCTTTCACAACCAACCTTGCTTTGTACCTAGCAATGGAACCATATGAATTTCTTTTAATTTTGTAAACCCACTTATTACCTATCATCTTCATGCCTTCCTCAGCTAGTACCAAGCTCCAAGTATGGTTCTCATCAAGTGCCCTCCTTCATTGCCTCTTGCCATTCCTTGCAATCCTTAGCTTCTTCATAACTAGTGAGTTCCTTGTCCTTGATTACCTGAGTCATCTATGCATAATGCTTTGCAATGAAATTATCATATGTTAACCTTGAGCTGGATATCTTACTCTTGAGGACCTTCTTTCACTTACTTTAGGTGTGGCTGCAGTCTTGTTTCTTTGTTTTGCGACTCTTGGGGTTTGCATTTCTTCTATCTCTTCATCTTTCAACATGCTCTCGTCCACATAGCTTCCTTCTTCAATTGCAATCTCCCTTTGCCTTTGAATTTTCTTTGTTCAGAGCTGGTCTCGCTTTCCCTAAGCCTTCCACTCCATGGTGAGGGTGTTGCTACACGGATAGGTGGTGTTAATTGGGAGTCTATTGGGATAGTAATCAAGAACATATAGTTGTCCAAAAACATGATTTTCTCTTTAATTCGAGAATTGTTGAATGTGTTTACGTTCATGGAGATGTGTGCATATGTGAGCATGGATAGGTTCATGAGTGCATGATTGCAATAGGAAGATGCATGTATGAGCATGAGAAATTGTTGTTGCAAATAAAAGTGTCCAAATAAGCCACTCACTAATCCTTGAGTTTTTTTACGGAGATATTTTTGCAACCATAGCCATACAATGGGTGAAGTGCACCTAACCAATTCAAATGGCAATCATCCAAGATTGTGGAACCAAATTGGTAGAAGGCAAAACTATGTTTTTCTAGACAACTCAGACAACTTGGGGCAACTTCTATTGATTTGAGAATCTTGAAGCATCTTATACACAACCAAACTGAGTATTGCATGGAGCTTCCTGAATAACATATTGGCAAGTTCAAGTAAATATAGAAGTTCAAAATTTTCAATGAGAACAACATTTGGGTAACGTCCAAGGTAATAAAGAGGCTTGTTGAAGCTGATGCTTTAAACATGGAAGTCATTCCCAACCCCAAGGAGGTAGGTGATGTAAAAATATCATAGCTTGAGACTACAACTGGTCCAGCTATTAAGGTCTTTGATAAATTTATTGGCAAAAGGGGAGCAAGATCTCATTTTTTTCCTATAAGAGCAACATGGAACCTTTTGCTATTCAGTCAAACTTGTACACTATTAAGGATGGCCTAGTGATTTGAACCCCTACAAGAATTGAAGTTGGAAGGTATTGTTGGGGGGGGGGGGGGGGGGGGGGGGGGGGGGCAGTGACTCCATGCCCTCTAAAATGTCAGAGGGGGAATGCCCTTGATTGCCCACATCTGGGGCGGCATGCAGGTATGGGGGCTCGTCAGGCAACTTTTTTGGAGCAGGCATAGAAAAGGGGAATGAAAAGGGAAAAAAAAAAGGAGAGGGGGGCTTCTTCTTCAGTAGTGTGTGAATTCACTAATTCACAACCCAAGGGTCAAGTGTGGTGTGCCCATCAAAGGGAGGAAGCATCAAAGGGGAGGTTCTATTTGTGAGTGACTCTTTGCTCTAAACACTGGGAGGCAGGGAGTCACCGGGGGAGCTTCTTTCTATGCAGGAGGGGAGAAAAGAACTATTGAAGGCTAGGTCGGGAGGACGAGGATAACTTCTTTATGCATCTTGGGTATTTTGTGCCTGTGTGAATGGTGATCACAGACCTTTTGGGAGCCATCAAGGAGAATTAATGCTTCTGCATCTATTCTTAAGGGGGGGAAGGGCTTCTTCCTCTCTAAACTCATTCAGGGGAAACCTGTCATATGCTCGGGGCTCATTTGGAGGCGAGGAGGAGGGAATGGAACTTGAGCAATTGATGCAAGAAGTACAAGGCCAGAAATTCATCATCCATAGATACAGTCATGCATGAGGGAATGTATAAGATTCACACCTTGGTGGTGCCCTTTTGAGAACATCCACGGTTCGGGTATGGTAGTACTGTTGCACCCTTGTTATTTTTCTTACTACTATGAATCAAGAAGAGTGGTAAAGCCATATTAATGTTAGCAAAATCCATGAGTAATCGATGCAGAAGGCGCAAAGCAATCGTGAGGGATATTTAGAGTTTTGCATGTCCATAGCTGAAACATTCATGTCATTAACTTTGAGTACCCTAATGCATCTAAATTGTAGGTTAAAATATGGAGATCATTTTGGGCACCCATTGGTGTAGAATCTTTTGTTCTTTGTATAGTTTCTGTTGCATAAATTTAACATTGCAGTAAGCTAGCATTTTTTTATCATTTTGTTGGCGTGAACTATGATGATGTATTGTCTCTCATGATGAGTATTTACAAAGATTCCAAACATGGTTTTTGTTCACGAGGATCAGAGGATTAGAACTAAATAGAATGGACTTTAGAATGGACTTGAAAGATCCCAAGTTGGAATGCACCAGGACTTTCTCTAAGCCTTAAGTCGAACTTGTGTCACTCCAAAATGGATCCACGTTCCTTTACTAATGCACAAATCTGAGTCACAACCATCCCTTAGACCTTGGTGAACATGTTTTACTGTCTGAGCATAGTTAAGAACTGATGACGAGGCTAGTACCTAATGCTCAAGGGGTCAAGTTCTGATAGATAAAAATGGACTGCTAAATGCGATTTGGACTCATCCCAATCAAGGCACAAAAGTCAAATATGCTAGATTTTCCCATTTGATACCTCACCAAGGATAATTTCATCTCATATTATAAGTGCTTAGCCACTTGGCGTGTGCAATTTTCCCCAAGGGTAAGAGCACTAAGTTATGTTCTTCATCTATATAAGATGGAGTTATTTAAAGCATGGATAAGATGGGTGATTTGATGAAGAAAGTACTAGAACCTCTGTTTTAATCTCCCTTCTTGGGTTTTAACATCAGACCTCCTTTGCACCTGATTTATCTCACACTCAACACAATCTAAGGATTTTTTGCATTGATCTTATTTTGGCCTTTTGTGAGAACCTTGGATATATAGAATGAGCCCTACGAAGGGGAAGAGAGGAGGTGATTGAAAAAGAGAAGAAGTGTGAAAAAGGGAAAGGGGGGAAATAGTATAAGGGCAAGGTTGTGTGCATGTGACAAGGGATGTTTGTGAGAAAGTGAGGAGGAATGGGGGGGGTTGTGAGAGAGAAGGTATAGTGTGAGAAGGGGTGAGTGTGTGTATATGTGTGAGTGTGCATATGTGTGTTTGGAAGAAAGAGAAGTGTGAGAGGGGGATACAAGAAGAGAGAGGGGAGAGGAAGAGAGAAGAAAGGAAAAAGGGAGAAGAAGTGTGAGGGTGTGTGAGTTCATGGATGACTCTCCATGTTGGAAGTGTTCGAATGCATGTGATTGGTGTGTGTTGAGCCCATAAAAGTCACATTGGTCAAAGTCAACCATAATCAAAGTCATAGGGTCAAAGTCAAAGCGATCAAAGTCAACATGTTCAAGGTCAAGCTCAACATGGGGAGAGTGCGTGCAACATAGAGAGCCATTGCAAGGTGCTAGAAAATTGACTTAGATTGTATGTAGAGAAGGTGAAGCAAGAAATATCAAGAGTTTTGAAGTCCCATTGAAGGTGCACATTGACAGAAGGTGTCCATCCCTCTCGTTATTGGAAGCTTGGTGCAAGGTGTGCACAAGGGAAAGCTTGGAGAAGGTGGAGGCCTAGTGCAAAGGTCGACGACAGATTCTAAGTACTTTGTAATCTTTTTTCATGAGCATTATTTAGTCTTTGGCATATTGTGCAGAGCATTTGGCTTATGTACAAGCTTGTATTCTTCTCTTCCTAATTGATCAGAAGCTTTCAGTGTCATTAATTCTCTTGTTCTCACTCTCCATTCTCCTACAAACACTCAAGTCCCTCTTTGCACAAGAATCTCCCATCAGTGTGTATTTTTGTGAACGCTCATATGTGTGAATGGGAAAGAGAGGAAATAAGTGGGTATATGTGGGTGTGAGTGCCGGAATGGGTGTGTAAGGGGTACAGAGAGAAAAACAGAGGAAGGCAAGGAAGTAAAAAGGAAAGGGAAGGGCAAGTGATAGAGTGTGGATGTGCGCGCAAAAAGGGAAAAAGTGGGTGTTAGTATATGTGTGAGTACATGTGTGTGAGAAAGGAAGAGAGAGAGAGAGAGCGAGCGAAAGTGCTAGAGAATGGGTGTGCACAAGGAGTATGTGTAAGCGAGGAGAGAGTGAAGGGGAATCACGAGAGTTACCATTGAGGGAGTGGATCTCGAAGTGCATGTGCACTAGGGTGTGCATTCTCTTCTTCTCTGTAATCACATTCAAGTGCAATTGAGGATGCAGAACGAGAGAAATTCGGCTTGTACAAGCAAGTTGACCAAACTATCACTACATATAAGCATAAATATGTGTGGTTTCCTTGGGCATAGGAGTGAATCCTTTTGGCGATCCTACTGGTGATCCCAAAAGAGAATATATTTGAAGGCAATTGTGGACTTAGAGTAAAAGAAAGTGACATAGTACAAGGAAATTGGGCAAATCATAAGTGTGCACAAGCATCTACTCCTTGGGTATAGGACATAATCAGGTATCCTTGTGTTGTATGAGTTGCTTGGACCACTTAAATCCATGCTTTCTTGAACTTTATCATCATTCTTCTTATTTGTCTCCCTTATCTCTTAAATTTGCAATGGACTTGTGCATGCGTACCAAGGCTTCAACTCATCAAAGATAACATCCCTACTTACCTTCATCTCCTTGATGATGGGATTATAGCATTTATACCCCTTTTGTTCCATAGAATATCCCAAAAAGATACAGCTTTCAAATTTGGCATCCAACTTTGACCTCAACTCTTGAGGTACATGTACATGGCATATAAAGCCAAATATTCTAAGATGTGAAATGCAAGGTTTTCTTCCACTCCAGGCTTGCTTAGGGGTTAGATGATGTATACTTGATGTAGGACATATATTCATGATGTATCTGGCTGTATATGTAGCCTCTCCCCAATAAGAATATTCATTTTGTTGAGCATACACCTTGCTACCTCTTCTAGGGGTATACCTTCATGTAAATTGTCTTTTGATGCCATTGACCTGTAAACATCCAGAAAATTCATGGGTGAAGTACTCTTCCCCTCCATCAAATCTCAAAGTTATCCACCTATGCTTTGAATTTCTTGAAGTAGTGGAACACATCTGATTTGTTTCTAATGCGGTACAACCATACTTTTCTTGAAAACTCATCAATGAAGTTTACAAAATTCCTATTTCTAGCAAGGGATGCTTCTCTTTTTGGACCCCAAACATCCATGTGTATGAGGTCTAAAACATTCATGCTCAGATAGGTACTCTTCTTGAAGGGCAACCTTGGTTGTTTTCCTTGTTGGCAAGCTACACAAATTTCATGCAACATTTTAGATGTAAAATTTGGTATGCCTCTTACCAAGATCCTCCTTTGCATGTACTTGAGCTTTTGTAGGTTGATGTTACCTATTTGTTTATGCCATAGCTCCAAATCTGTTATCCTCTTGTCCCCATATGTGACATACATTGAATGGTGTGGCTGATTTATGTCCATTATGAACATTCTCCCTTGCTTTTTTCCTTTTTCTATGAGCTTGAAACCTACCCTTGGATCCTCAACAAAACATCCTCTTTCATTGAACCTAAGTTGATAGCCTTTTTTTACCATTTGGCCTATCGAAATCAAGTTTTTGGTAATAGTAGGGACGTAATACCTTTGATAAGCACTTTGCCCTTTGATTTCCTTCCAAAATGATATCTCCCACATGTTGAGTGGTATGCTCTAAGTTATTGTCTATTTCCACCTATCCTTGATGCTTTCGGAGCTACAAATTACTAAAAAAATCCTTCCCACATGACATGATTTCTACATCCACTGTCTACACACCATACATCTTCACTAGCTTGAGTTGTACCTTCATCATACCACATGGCAAGTAAATAATAATTCCCTTGGTTGGGTGATGTGTTTTCATTGTTATATTTCCTTCTATAATTGTTGTTTTTTATTTGATTCCCTAGTCTTTGAGCTCTATGATAACATTCATCTGCAAAATGTATGGGCTTACCACATACAAAGCATCCATTTGAAGTGTGTTGTCCTCTTACACAAAATCTTCCACCTCTTCCTCTATTTGTTGCTCTTCCACCTCTTTGACCTACATTTTCTTGTTTTCCTTGACCTCCTTGGTTGCTTTGATATCTTCCTCCTCCTCTTGTAGCACTTCCGTTGTGTCTCCCTAGTCCTCTACCTACATTTAATAATTTCCCTTGGCTATCCTTGGCATTATGACCACCAAGGTTCATCTCCTCTATCACCATGAGAGTGATTAGTTGATTAAAATCAGGAAGAGATTCCCTTACATATAGTGAATTTGTGAATTGTTGGAACATTTGGAAAGCCTTGATGCTTGACCAAATATCAAAGGTTTACTTCACAACTTGGGTGTGACTATCCATAAGTCATATGTGAACACCTATTTTAAAATCCATGAGTTTAACTCTAAGATAAATTAAAAAGGAAATTTTTGAGAGAATCTCGTGACTTTATGAGTTGTAATTCATACCAACTAAGTGGTTGGAATCAAATCAATTAGAATCCTAAAAGGTAGGATCACTTTTAGGCAGCACATTCAAAATTCAAATTGAAGACACATCTATAAAAGAGCCTGACTTTTACTCGCGTGTAGAAGAGAAAGAAGAAGGACACATTGAGCTTCAAGCTTGTGGGTGCACTAAGCCCACACATGTATGAGTAAGCCTACATAACCTCTCTTGTATCATACATTCATAATATTATACATTTGATTCAGTTTATGCAAGTCATTTGGTATCTACTGTTGTCTGCTGCTAAGTGTCATGGACACAAAGGAAACCATCTAAAACCTTAGATTTCATGTTACTTTCCATATCTCATGATTGGTTCAGAATTAGTAGAAACCAATGCTTCCATTGCATCCGGAACGTGCCAAAACCCTAAGATCGACTGCTTATTTGCTAAATTCTTACATTCTGAGCTCCGGATCGATCTGCTGACATCATTGATGACATCATCACCTCGCAACCGCCCTTGGGAACCGCCCTTGTTAACCTATATAAGGAGGGGTTGGCCACATTCATTCTCAGTCTTGCCAATGCCAGTCTTGGGAGCTCAAGGAATCCTGATCACCAAGTAAGTACTTTCAAGTTCCAGTTCAAGTTCTAGTCTTGTTTCTTGCTCTAGTCTTGTCTAGTCTTGTATTGTGGACATCCTTTCTTGTCCTATTGTAATCTCGTAGTACAAGATCCTTTCTAGTTATTTCTTGTATCCAGTTCATATCCCTGAAGGGAATTCTTGTAATCGAGATATGTTGTCTCCTACCTACGATCCCGGGTTGTGGGATCTCCTGTATCATCTCTAGTTGAGTTTTCCATACCTATAGGTCCTCGGTTGTGGGACGTATTGTATCGATCATATATTCTTGTATCATTTTCCCTTCGTGGGTGCTCTTGTAATCAGAATTGTATTTCCGAAATCTTGTCTACTGTAGTCAGAGAGCACAATCTAGTGCTCCCCTGACATTTTGGCAAGACGACCTTCATCAAGACCAAGAGCCATGGAGATTATTCGAGAAGAATTATTTTCTGCACTTAAAGTAATTCAACAACAAGTCCAAGAGATACGAGAGAACCAACAAAGGATTCAACAATAGAGTATTCAAGATGTAATCACAGAACTTCAAAGGCAGATTCAAGAGCTACAGATCATCGTAAGTCAATCTTCTTCAAGTACCCCCATGACAACTAACATGAAGAAAAGTCCGAAAGTGAGCATGCCTGAGAAGTTTGAAGGGACAAGACCAAAGTTTCAAGGATTTGTGCAACAAGTGAAGCTATTCATACGGATGCAACCAGACAGGTACCCAGATGATGCTTCCCAAGTAGGACTCATAGGAACTCTATATGTGGTCCTACTCTTTCATGGTTTGCACCTATCCTTGAGAAGGACATGGATATTTTGCATGATTTCAAGGCCTTTATTCGAGAGTTCACATCTTCATTTGGAGATACCAATTGTTCACGTGTTGCGGAAACAAAGCTAAGGAAGCTACATCAAGGAAATAGACCTACGTCCACCTATACATTAGAATTCAGACAAATCATTTGTGATCTCACATGGCACGAGGATTATTTTATCAACCAATTTCGATGGGGCTTACGTGACGATGTCAAGGACCTCATGTTAACCATGCCCAAGGTAAATACTTTGAATGAATTCATGAATCAAGCAATTGAGTGTGAAAATAGGTTATTTGAGAGAAAGCAAGAGAAGAAGATTTCTGTCCATGATCGAGAATACAAGTTTACCTCAGTTCCTCAGCAACATATGTTGGAAGAATCTGAACCAGAACCCATGCAGTTGGATAACATCAGGGTAAGACGACTTACACCAAAGGAAAGAAAACATCGAAAAGACAATGGATTATGCTTTTTTTGTGGAGATCATGATCATATGGTATTCAGATGTCCTAAGAAGAAGAAGCAAGTTGGAATTAGGACTTCTACAATCACCATCCCACATCAGAAGGATCATCATCAGAATCAGAAAAGGAGTACTACCCATCATGAGAATCATGGCCTTGATTCCGTATCTCGATATACTACAAACCTTTTCCAGTTTTATCACGGATATCCATCATCATCATGTTCTAGTACCACGTACCAAGAGCTCTACAAAGACCAAGAGCTATGAGGATTCAAGTTCTAGAAGATCTCATAGTCATATAACCGCTCCTCATGGAACTCGTCGCTTGAGGGGGAGGTGATGTCATGGACACAAAGGAAACCATCTAAAACCTTAGATTTCATGTTACTTTCCATATCTCATGATTGGTTCAGAATTAGTAGAAACCAATGCTTCCATTGCATCCGGAACGTGCCAAAACCCTAAGATCGACTGCTTATTTGCTAAATTCTGACATTCTGAGCTCTTGATCGATCTGCTGACATCATTAATGACATCATCACCTCGCAACCGCCCTTGGGAACCTATATAAGGAGGGTTTGGCCACATCCATTCTCAGTCTTGCCAATGCCAGTCTTGGGAGCTCAAGGAATCCTGATCACCAAGTAAGTACTTTCAAGTTCCAGTTCAAGTTCTAGTCTTGTTTCTTGCTCTAGTCTTGTCTAGTCTTGTATTGTGGACATCCTTTCTTGTCCTATTGTAATCTCGTAGTACAAGATCCTTTCTAGTTATTTCTTGAATCCAGTTCATATCCCTGAAGGGAATTCTTGTAATCGAGATATCTTGTCTCCTACCTACGATCTCGGGTTGTGGGATCTCCTGTATCATCTCTAGTTGAGTTTTCCATACCTATAGGTCCCGTGTTGTGGGACGTCTTGTATCGATCATATATTCTTGTATCATTTTCCCTTCGTGGGTGCTCTTATAATCAGAACTGTATTTCCGAAATCTTGTCTACTGTAGTCAGAGAGCACAATCTAGTGCTTCCCTGACAAAATGTCAGGGGAGCACTAGATTGTGCTCTCTGACTTCACTAGACAAGATTTCTGAAATACACGTATGATTACAAGAACACCCACGTAGGGAAAACGATACAAGAATATGTGATCGATACAAGACGTCCCACAACCCGGGACCTATAGGTATGGAAAACTCAACTAGAGATGATACAGGAGATCCCAGAACCCGAGATCGTAGGTAGGAGACAAGATATCTCGGTTACAAGAATTCCCTTCAGGGATATGAACTGGATACAAGAAATAACTAGAAAAGATCTCGTACTACGAGATTACAATAGGACAAGAAAGGATGTCCACAATACAAGACTAGACAAGACTAGAGTAAGAAACAAGACTAGAACTTGAACTGGAACTTGAAAGTACTTACTTGGAGGTCACGACTCCTTGAGCTCCCAAGACTGGTATTGGCAAGACTGAGAATGAATGTGGCCCAAGCCTCCTTATATAGGATTTCAAGGGAGGTTCTCAAGGGCGGTTGCGAAATGATTACGTCATCATGATATCATCAATCCAAAATGGGACCTCTTAATATCAGACTCGAGCAAGTAAACAGTCGATCTTAGGGTTTTGGCACGTTGCGGACGCAATGGAAGCATTAGTTTGTCCAAAATCTGAACCAATCATGAGATATAGAAATTGACATAGAATATAAGGTTCAAGATGGTTTTCTTTGTGCCCATGACATCACCTCCCCCTCAAGCGACGAGTTCCACGAGGAGCGGCCATGTTCACTAGCTTGGGTTTCATTGGATTCTTCTTATGGAATTCTCGAACCTTGACTTTTGCTCTCTGAAGATTTTCTGTAAGTTCACAAGTACGATCACTGATGTCATATGCTTTCCAATGACTAAAGCATTCCAATCCTCCTCGAGAGATTCTTGAATCTAAGACACGATCAACCTTGAATTCTTCATGATCCTTAATCTTGAAATGTGGTGAAGGATTGGGTCTCCCTTGAGCTTCCTTAGCTTCATGACAATATAGGTCCTTTGAGCTTTTAGTGTAATGGTGTGGTGTTTCCAAGATCTTTGATGAAGAGTGTTGAGTAAGCCCACCTCCTTGATTGAACATGAACTCCTCCTTATCCTTTACCTTCTTGATATCTTCGTAACATGCATACTCCATATCATTTGTAATGACTCCTTGAGGTTCAAAGGTTCCTGATTCGGATTCTTGAAGAACATTGTCTTGATTATTCAACCCTTCTAGCTCTTGGGCTTGACTTTCTTTGAATAATTGGTTCTCACATTGAATTGCCTGATTGATAACATCCTCCAAGGTATTTGCTTGAGGCATGGATTGCAAGAGATACTTGACTTCAGGATTGAGGCCACTTCGAAATTGATTAACCATGTAGTCTTCTTGATATGTAGTTCCATGAAACAACATCTTGATACTCAAGGCATAACTTGCAACTGATCGATCATCCTGTCGTAGCAATCTTTTCATCTTTTGGACATGTTTGATCATGCCCTTTATGGTAGATTGAATCTCCTTGCATAGGGAATCCATGGTGCCTGGTCTTGATGAAGATAGTCTTGCCAAAATGTCAGGGGAGCACTAGATTGTGCTCTCTGACTTCACTAGACAAGATTTCTGAAATACACTCATGATTACAAGAACACCCACGTAGGGAAAACGATACAAGAATATGTGATCGATACAAGACGTCCCACAACCCGGGACCTATAGGTATGGAAAACTCAACTAGAGATGATACAGGAGATCCCACAACCCAGGATCGTAGGTAGGAGACAAGATATCTCGGTTACAAGAATTTCCTTCAGGGATATGAATTGGATACAAGAAATAACTAGAAAAGATCTCGTACTACGAGATTACAATAGGACAAGAAAGGATGTCCACAATACAAGACTAAACAAGACTAGAGTAAGAAACAAGACTAGAACTTGAACTAGAACTTGAACTAGAACTTGAAAGTACTTACTTGGAGGTCACGACTCCTTGAGCTCCCAAGACTGGTATTGGCAAGACTGAGAATGAATGTGGCCCAAGCCTCCTTATATAGGATTTCTAGGGCGGTTCTCAAGGGCGGTTGCGAAATGATTATGTCATCATGATGTCATCAGTCCAAAATGGGACCTCTGAATATCAGAATCGAGCGAGTAAACAGTCGATCTTAGGGTTTTGGCACGTTTCGGACGCAATGGAAGCATTAGTTTGTCCAAAATCTGAACCAATCATGAGATATAGAAATTGACATAGAATATAAGGTTCAAGATGGTTTTCTTTGTGTCCATGACATCACCTCCCCCTAAGTATTCTAATCGATGTGATTCAACTTGTAATATGTAGCTTAGACCTACTTGTTCTCAGATATCAATTTTCATATCATTTGATTCGGTACTCTGTGAGATACGTTCTCCCCAAGTCACCTATGTTTGCTCATTGTCATCTTCCTTAAAAGTTAGGATTACACCCCTAACTTCTTAATGTGATTTCTCATCATATACTCCTCCTAAGATAGTGAAATAAGTTCCTATAGCAAGCTTAGGACTGTAATTAGCTATTTCTAAAAGTTCTTGGGTCAATTGCAATCAATGAGTGAGCACTAAAAGAATTATTGAACAAAATCTAGTCCCAAAATAGCAAGTTTTTGGAAGTCTTCACTCTTGGAAGTAGTCTGTTTTGACATAACTATTTGAGGATGATGCCCCATATCATCGAATACGCGACGCTTTTCAGCATTGCATATATGATGCTTGTGTTGTGTCATATATGTGACTCTCACATATGTGACGCTTTAAATACCATCGTTCGGAGGCTCAAAAAAAGCCTCTATATTAGCATCCTTTAAATGAGGGTGCATGCTTGATGCTCAATGTCATGGAATGTGCAATCATGAAGCATGAAATTGTTTGCATCATTCATCGCTATGCCCTTATTCCTTGTAGTGATGTGTGTGTATGCATATTTGTGTATGTGTATGTATGTGTATGTGTTATGTATGTGTATCTGTATGTATGTGTATGTGCATGTATGTGTATGTATGTGTATGTGTATGTATATGTGTGTGTGTGTGTATGCATGTGTAAGTGTATGTATGTGTGTGTATCTATGTGTGTATCTATGTGTGTATGTGTTTGTATGTGTGTGTATGCATGCATGTGTGTGTGTGTGTGTTTATGTATGTGTGTGGACAAACACACATAGGAGGGATGATATCGATCATCATAGACTATGATACATCAAATCATGTTGATGATTTTTCAGACAATTTATATTATTTTACTTCCATGTATATACATTGATACACACACACACACACACATATATATATATATATATATATATATATATATATATATATATATATATATATATATATATATATATATATATATATATATAGTAATGTGAGTTATTGTTTTGAATTGTGTCTATGGTGTGAGAGCATAATTTTAATAATTTTAGAGTTTATTAAATTAATCTATTTTGATAGATTACATGCAGAGAATGGTGTTTAGCAAATCACATTGTAGTCTCGACATTTTTGGGGTGCAACAATCAATAGACCAATGAGCAAAGATATGTTAATATCTCACGATTGAGAAAGGCAATGGTAATGAAACTTTGTAGTCATATACTATACATTATGCTGAATCTAGCATGCTTTAAATCATGATAAATGAGCAATCATGCACGAAGAACAAGCTCTGTGAAAATCACTATTCTGATGTAGTCATAGTAGAGAAGTGAAATGAGAACGTAATGATAGTGTGTATTAAATCATATACAAATACAATGTCATTGGAAATCATATATTTCTCAATGTGTGGGAGGTGAATGAGCTATGATGAGCTCTCAATTCCCTATAGATTCCCTTCACAATGATCTCATCAAGTTGAGATGTCCCATGGGTCATGTCATCCTCTTTTTATAGTTGTAATTGGAGCCAATATTTGAATTTAAATTCAAAGATGTCTACCTAAAAGTGAATCCTAAAGTATAGGATATATTCTCTCATTACTCAACAACCAATAATTTTGAGATTTGATGCTTCCTAACTTCCTCGTGGTTGTAGGAAACTTTCACCAAGCTAAATACAAATGGTTTTTTACAAGAGGTGGATCACATAGGATTCCATAAGATTTATGCTAACTAACCAAGTATGTGGGATTGGATTTAATTGCACCAATAGCTCCCCCTCAAGCCTAATATGCTTGGTCTTCATTCCTCCTTGATTTCCTACAAACCAATCATCAATTTGAATGTGTTCATCTCGGTTCCATCCAAAGACTTTGTGAGTATATCTACACATTGTGAATGAGTTGATACATAAGATAGTTGAATATCCTTGCTAAGCAATTTCTCCCTTACATAATGATAGTGCACTTCAATGTGCTTAGTCCTTGCATGATATATAGTATTAGCAACCAAATGAAGTGAACTAGTGTTATCTCCAAAGATTACTGGAGTACAAGAATATATCCCCAAATCTGCATATAGTTGCTTCAACCACATAGCTTCTTGAGTTGCATTTGCCAAACCTTTGTATTCTCCTTCTTCGGGTGATAAGGCCACAATTGTTTGCTTCTTAGATGACCATGATATAAGCTTTGAACCTGCAAAAGATAGGTAGCCTGAAGTGCTCCTTCTATCCTCCTTGGAGCCAACCCAATCTGCATCATAGACAATTTTATGTCTAAGTGAGAAGTGAAAGGATAGAACAATCATTCATTCATGGTACCCTTTAGATACTTTAACACCCTCTTGGTAGCTTCCATGTGAGGTTTCCTTGGTGCATGCATAAATTGACGCAATGCACTTACTCCATAAGCAATGTCTACTCTTGTTAGGGTAGCATAGTTGAGGCTCCCTACAGAAGTTTTGTAACTTGTATATACTTTCTCTAAGTAATAAATATACCAGAATCTGTGTACACAAGCTCTAAGCCAAGAAAGTAAGTCAATAATCCAAGATCACTGATTTTAAATTCTTCCATTAGTTGAGCCTTAACCTGCTTGATGCCATTAGCATCATTTCCTGTAATAATAATGTCACCCACATAGACACATAAGTAGATAACTTCTAATTTGTTCTTCTTTATAAATAAAGAAGAATCTACCTTGCTAGCCATAAAGCCTTGGTCCTATAAATAAGTCAAAAGCCTATGGTTCCAAGCTCTAGGAGCTTGATTTAGGCCATAGAGTGTGTCCCTTAACTTGCATAAATAACGTGCCTTATCTTCATGTTCAAAACTTGGTGGTTGTGCCATATATACTTCTTCTGATATCCATCCATTTAAGCATGCATTCTTGACATCTAACTGATATAGATTCCAATTTTTAGAGGCAACAATACTTATCAAACCCTAATTGTTGGCATCTTTGCCATAGGTGAAAAGGTTTCTTCATAGTCCACCCCATGAGTTTGGGCAAATCCCTTTGCCATTAGTCTTGCCTTGTACCTATTTATAGAACCATCTGAATTCTTTTTAATTTTATATATCCACCTGGATTCTATTACCTTCATGCTTGGCTTCTTGGGAACTAGGTCCCAAGTGTGGTTTTCTTGAAGTGCTTCTACTTCTTCCTGCATGGCTTCTCTCCATTCTTTTCTCTTACTAGCCTCTTCAAATGAAAAAGGTTCTTCTATCATAGAGTCTTTAGTGATGTACACAGAATGCTTGGTGACTAATGATGTATCATAGCCATGCCTTATGCGTTGTTTGCTTTCTCTTTGAGATCTCTTGAGTGTTTGATTGGATGATTCGGGTATGTCTTCCAATTGCTTGACTTTGTTCTTGCCTCTTGACTTCCATGCCTTGAAATCCATTTGCTCTTCATCCTCGGAATTGATGTCTTCTGGTAATTGTTGACCTTCTTGAGTGAGGGTCGAAAAATCATTTTCCAAATCATATGGTTATTTGACCTTCGTTCAATCATCTTCAAACCATGAATTATTTTCATCAAATACTACATCTCTGCTAACTATAAGTGCTTTGTTAGTGGGATGGTATAGCCTATAGCCTTTTTGGTTTTGATCATACCCAATGAATATACATTTTTCAGCTTTGGGGTCAAGTTTCCCTCTAATCAATGAGGGAATGTGTGCATAAGCAATGCACCCAAATATTTTGCAATGGTCCAATGAGGGTCTCTTGCCATTCCAAGCTTCATAGTTTGTCATACCATCCAAGGATTTGGATGGGATCCTATTAACCAAGTAGGTGGCTGTGGAAACAACCTCTTCCCATAGGTAATTAGGTAAATTCTTCTCATTCAATATTGACCTAGTAGCTTCAACTATTAACATGTTCCTTCTTTCTACTACTCCATTCAATTCAGGAGTATATCTTGTTGTGACTTCCCTCTTTATGCCTCTATCCTCTAAAAATGAATCAAACTCATGTGAAAAGTACTCACAACCTCAGAAGTCTTGACATTTCCAATTTTCTTGAGTGCCTGTTTAGTGTCATCACCTATCTATATTTCATGCTTCCCTTTGGGTTCCTCAAGATCAGAAAATAAAGTTACATTTCCAGCCATATGATTTGAACTACATGAATCAATATAGAAAAGGTGTTTATCATCTTTTGCTTGGATGTCATATTCATGATGAGTAGAGAATCTTCTTGGTCTTTTGTATAATTGTTATAATCTCTTCTTCCTCCGAAACCTCCTTGATAATTGTTGTTCTTGTAGCTTTGATTGTAGTTATGATTGTAGTTGCTTCCTCTATTGTTGTACCTGCCTCTAGATTGTCCATAGCTACCTCTATCAAAGCCTCTTCCCCTTTGATTCCTTGTGTTCTTATAGCATTCTTCTATGTTATGGTTGTTAAGAACACAAATGTTGCAAGGTGGATTGTTGTAGGATCTCCCCCTGCCTTGCTTTCCTCCTCTGCCCCTTCCTCTAGCACCTCTTCCTCTATTGCTATTATTATCTTGAGAGGTACTAGCCTCTTCTTCATTCTTTTTGCTTTTACCTTTATCCTTACTTTTATTCTTATCTTTATAAAGGGTTGAAGATTGATTACCTCTAAAGTTGTCACCATTCTTGTTGAGCTTTGTCTCATGGGTGAAGAATTGCCCCATCAAGGCGTTGAGATCACATATTTGCATATCCATGTAGAGGTCCATTGTTGTGGTAAAGGACTCCCACTTATCATCAGTTTTGATGCCATTAATGATCTGCCTTACTATGTGTTCTTCTTCTATCTCCTCTCCAATGCCTGCAAGCTGGTGAGCCACATCTTTCATCTTGGTTACATAATCAGCCACTCCTTGCATTGGTTGCTTCTTTAGAGTTCTAAACTCCATCCATAATTGATTTTTCCTAGCTCTTGTATTTGATGAGAAGTATGATGAGAGTACTTCCCAAGTCTCTTGGGAGGTCTTACAATTTCTAATGTGAGGCAACAAGAAATCAAAGATTGAGTTTAGTAGATAAGACCTCGCAAGAGCATCCTTTGCATACCATGTGGTCAACCTTTCTTGCTCTTCCCTTGTAAGTTGGTTCTTGTTCCTGAATGTTGGCATCTCTTCATCTTTTGAGATGTGTCCATATAGACTTCTCCCTTGAAGGTAGGCCTGCATCCTTAATGACCATTCTGAGTAGTTGTTTCTATCCAATTTTTCAATGAAGAATGGAAATCCATCTCCCATCTTGCTTGTTGTTGCTCTGATACCACTATTGGAGGAGATGGTGGATAGTCTTCTAAGATGAAGTGGTGTTGCTTGATCCTAATTCACACCTGCCAAGAATGATTGTTGGAGAGTGTAGTGGGGCTCTTTAGCTAGCTAATGATCATAAGTGATCACATATATTGCTTGAAACATGATCCAATAATCAATGGATCAAAACATATAGGTAGGAATTCATCAAAGACCAAAAAACTTTCTATTCTTGTTCCTACACTTGTTCAATGTTTTGAACAATTCTATGAGCATAGTAGCTAGCATAATTCCTTTTGCTAACCAATCATGAGTAATTTCATAAAAAATGATAGACTACAGGTAGAGAATAATGTTTAGCAAATCACACTATAGTCCCGATATTTTTGGGGTGCAATAGTGAATAGACCAGTGAGAAAAGATATGTTAATATCTCACGATTGAGAAAGGCAATGATAATGAATCTTTGTAGTCTTGTACTAGATAGTATGTTGAATCTACCATGCTTTAAAGCATGACAAATGATCAGTCATGCACTGAGAACAAGCTCTGAGAAAATCATTGTTCTGATGTAGTCATAGCAAAGAAGTGAAATGAGAATGTAATGATAGTATGTGTATTAAATCATATACAAATAGAATGTCATTGGCAATTTTATATTGCTCAATATGTGGGAGGTGAATGAGCTATGATGAGCTCTCAATTCACTATAGATTCCCTTCACAATGATCTCATGAAGTTGAGATGTCCCACGGATCATGTCATCCTCTTTTTATAGTTATAATTGGAGCCAATATTTGAATTCAAATTCAACAATTTCTACCTAAAAGTGAATCCTAAAGTAGAGGATATATTCTCTCATTACTCAAAAACCAAAAATTTTGAGATTTGATGCTTCCGAACTTCCTCATGGTTGTAGGAAACTTTTACCAAGCTAAATACAAATGGTTTTTTACAAGAGGTGGATCACATAGGATTCCATAAAGTTTTGCTAATTAACCAAGTGTGTGGGCTTGGTTTTAATTGCACCAACATGTTTATGTGTATGTGTAAGTGAAAGAAGTTGGAGAAGCTTGAAGAGGCTTAGAAAGATGAGTTGTTAAGTGATGAAGTTGGTCAGTAAGCCAGCATAGGACCAGCCCTAGCTCTTTGGGTATGTAAAGTAGACCTTGTAGGCTTGTGTTTATTACAATAAAACCCAATACGTACTTTGGAATATCAACAAGAACAAGTTGGTGTAAAACAGATAACTTGCACCATGATTAGCTCACAAGAACCTTCTAAAAATGGATGGAAGTTATGACTTCAAACATTGAGAGCAAAGAGCACAATAACAATTGGAAATATTCCTCTTAAGGGAGTTTCATACATAGAGTTGGATTTCTATAATTCATAAAAGCCCTAATTTATATGAAGTGTACAAGGAGCAATCACTTTAACATTGAATTGGTGTTATCCCAAAATTTTAGGGAGTCGTAGAGAATGACCCCGAAATAGGTTGAATGTCTGTCATAGCTTTGAATCTACAATGCTTTATCCTATCAAGTGCCTTTGTCATCATGTCTGCTATTCGCTTCTCAGTAGGAACAAATAAAATGTCAATTTCCTTTGCCATAAGCTTCTCTCTTACAAAGTGGTAGTGAACTTCTATGTGCTTTGTCCTTGCATGAAAAATTGGATTTGAAACCAAATGCATGGAACTTACATTATCTCCAAGTAGATGAGGTTTAGAACTTACAAGTCCCAAATCTATATACAATGCATTTAACCATATTGCCTCTTGAGTTGCTATGGTCAAACCTCTCTAATCTACTTCATTTGATGATAAAGCAACTATTGGTTGCTTCTTGGAACTCCATGATACTAGCTTTGAACCTACAAATGCTAAGTAATAAGATGTACTTCTTCTATAATCCTTAGCTCCTGCCTTATCTACATCTGAATAGATTTTGATATCCAAATCTAAAGAGTAAGGATAGAATATACCTTCATTGATTGTACCTTCGAGATACTTAAGTACTCTCTTAGCTGCATCCATGTGTGGCCTTCTAGGTGAGCACATGAACTGACTAAGCACTCCCACACTATATGACATGTCTGGTTTTGTATGAGTAGCATACATCAAGGTACCAACTAAGCTTTGATATTCTTTAATGTCTTTAATTTTCTCAACTTCATAAACACTAAGTTTATGATTCATCTCCAAACATGTACCTACAAGCTTTGTTTTCTTCATTCTAAAATCGAGAAGTAGGTCTTGAATGTATCTTCTCTGAGTGAGATACATCCCTTCATCTATACAAATCACTTGCATACCAAGGAAATATGTGAGCTCACCTAAGTCACTGATTTTGAACTCCTCTTGCATGTGTCTCTTGATCCTTTGAATGTCATTTAGATCATCACCTATCACAATAATATCATCCATATATACACATGGATAATAACCTCATTGTGATCACTTTTGATGAATAAAGAAGGATCTGAGTTGCTAGGTTTGAACCCTTGATCTTCAAGGTATGTGCCTCTTCATAGGTTGAGGGTTCCTCTGAAATTGAGTCTTTTTCCAAGTAGATTGAATGCTTTGTAACAAATGTGGAATCACATCCATACCTTTCTCTTGTTGATCTTCTAGGTGCTCGCTTGGAGCATTCTCCACACTCTTGCATCTTTTCTTTGCCTCTTGACTTCCATAGTTTGTAATCCTTTTCCATTTCATCTTAGTCATCATTTGTATCACTTCTTGGATCCTAGACATGTGTATCATGCTTGCTTCCTATTTGATGAGAATCAGAATCAAGATCATATGGTAGAGTTACCTTTTGTTTGTCTTTATCATACCAAGACCTATGTTCTTCAAACACAATATCCCTACTTGTAGTGAATTGCTTGGTTGAAGGATTATAGAACTTGTAATCCATTTGAGTTGAGTCATAGCCAATAAACACTACCTTTGTTGTCCTTTCATCTAGCTTACCTCTTATTTGTGATGGTACATGATATAAGCTAAACAACAAAACACCGTGCAATGTCCAAGACTAGGTTTTCTTCCATACCATGCTTCATAAGGAATCTATTGACAAGGTACACAGTAGTTGAAAGAGCCTTGCCTATAGATAATGTGGCAAACTCTTTTCTTCAAGCATTGTTCTAGCTGATCCAACCAATGTCTTTTTTCTCCTCTCTACAATTCCATTGACTTGAGGAGAAAACATGTAGTCACTTTCTTTTTGATACCTTTACCTTGCAAGAACTCATCAAACTCTTTCGAGAAGTATTCTCCCCCTCCATCAGATCTGAGCTTCTTTAGTGATCTACCTGTATGATTCTCCACATGTGCTAGATACTTTTTGAAGCAATCAAACACTTCATTCTTACTCTTGATAAAGTATAGAATAGGCCCTCTACTATGGTCATCAATAAATGATACATAATACCTTGATCCTGCCAATGAAGGTTCTTGACTTGGTCGTCATACATCTATATGCACTAAGTCCAATAAGGTGTTGTGGATGTAGCCTTTGTGGTTGAGTGGTTATTTTTGTGCCTTCCTAATCTGACATGCATCACATCTGTTGATCATGTCATGCTTTGATATGTTTGGCAGTCCTAGAATACTTTGATCCCTGCATATATTCTTTAAGGTTCTTTCATTCATATGAGCTAGCCTCTTATGCCATACTTCAAGCTCACTTAGGGTTTGAGACCCAAAGTTGAATAGAATTATGTTTTTGGTTTCTCCTACTTTAAGAGTAAAGAGCCTACCATGCTTCTCACCTCTAGCCATCTTCTTGAAGCCTTGACATGGATCTCCCACAAAAGCTCCATGTTGGATGAACCTAACTTGCAAGTCTTTCTCAACTATTTGGCCTACAGTTATTAGGTTTTTTTTAATAGTGGGAACATAGAATACCTTGCTCAGAATATTTATCGTGCCATTGGAAGCTTTGACATTTCCAATCTTCTCCACACTATGATTTGTGTCATCTCCTATTTGTACTTCATGTCTATGCTTTGGACTTTCCAAATCAGATAAAAGAGCTATGTTGCCTCCAACATGATTTGAACATCCTAAATCTATGTAGGATAAATGATCATCTTCTTTACCTTCCTTGTGGCTTAGATTCACCAAGAGCAATGAGCCTTCATGTTTTTGATCTTCTGAATAATTATTGAAGTCCCTTCTATTATGGCCTCTACTGTTATTGTTGAAGTTTTGTCCACCTCTACCTCTATTGCTTCCATATCCACCTCTTCCACTTCCTTTCTGGGTCTTTTCATTGCACCAAAAATTTTGAGTGGTGTGGTTGGTCTTATCATAAATGGCACAAGGTCGAACATTCTGACCTTTGGTCTTGTCATGCTTTGGTCCTTTTTTCTTCCCTTTCCACTTGCTCTTGCCTACAAAGTTGTCTTGGAAAGTATCCTCTTCAACTTCTTTCTTCCTCTTGCCTTTCAGCTTCTTGTCCTTCTTATTTGCATATAGAGAACTGGTTGAATTACCATGATAGGAGTTACCTTCCTTTATGCTATTGTTGGCCTCTTGATTGAAGAGTTTTCCAAGAAAGATGTTGAAGTTTGGAGTCTACACATCCATGATGAGATCATAGGCTTTGGTGAAAGATCGCCATTGCTTGTAATCTCTAATCCCATTGAGAATTTTCCTCATGATGGCTTCTTCTTTAATCAGCTCTCAATTGGATGCCAATTGAAACAGTCTCCTTGACCTTTGTACAAACTTGGTGATGGTTTTTTTTGGACTCTTCTTCATTTGGTTGAACTCATTCCAAAGATGGTTCTTCCTTGCCTTTGTACTAGTAGAAAAGAAAGTCTCTAGAGCATCCCAAGTCTCTTGAGATGTCTTGCATCCTCTAATATGTGGTAATAGAAAATCAGAGATTTGAGTATGTATGACCTTTCTTGAGCATCCCTTGCACATGAAAGTGTGAGCCTATTTGTTTCCTCTTGAGTAGGTCCTCCCTTGGATCTTGGAATAGGCATTGCTTCATCATGTGATACAATCCCATATAGGTTTCTTCCTTGCAAATAAGCCTCCATTCTGATTTTCCAAGAAGCATAATTCTATCTATCAAGCTTCTCAATCATTCATGGAAAGTCATCTCCCATCTTGAAGTTGCTCTGATACCACTAAAAAAGGGTTGGAGAAGCTTGGAGAGACTTAGAAAGATGACTTGTCAAGTGATGAAGTTGGTCCAGGAAACCAATGTAGGAAAAGCTCTAGCTCTTTGGATATGTAAAGTAAACCTTGTAGGCTTGTGTTAGTACAATAAAACCCAATAGGTACTTTGGACCATCAACAAGAACAAGTTGATGCAAAATGGATAACTTGCACCATGATTAGCTCACAAGAACCTTCTAAAAATGGATGGAAGTTATGACTTCAAACACTAAGAGTAGCCATCACAGTAACAATTGGAAAAATTTCTTTTAAGGGAGTGTCGTACATAGAGTTGGCTTGCTATAGTTCATAAAAGCCCTAATTTATATGAACTATACAAGGAGCAATCATCTTAACACTAAACTGTTGTCATTTTGAAATTTCAGGGAGTTGCAAAGAATGAACCTGAGACTGAAAATCTTCAATTTCTCTGAAAGTAATGAATCAAATGATCTGAAAATTTGTAATCATAACCTAGATAAAAATATCTTTTGAATGAGTATTTAAACACTAGATTTGAAGCTCTGTAGAGTGAGCGTTCACTACGTCTGAGGAAGGAGTAGTACACTGAAGTGGCACAAAGCAATGAACAAGAAGTATATGTATTGATTCAAATCATCATGCTAGTTAGTGTAGAAATGTTGTGGAATCTTGATATAGATTCTTGAGTACATGACTGAGCCTTTTCTTCATGAATTTGAATTCGAATTTAGGCGGATTTGTTAGTTTAGATTGATTGGCATCTTTCCCTACAATCTAGGAAAAGGAAAATTTGAAATGACATCTACCTTTTGATTGATTGATTAAGAATCAATCCCAACCACTTCTAACTCATGGCTTCTAGGCCGTTTACTTTTCCCTTTTACAAAGTTAAATGCTTTGCAACTTACATAAGAGGGTGATCCTATTATCAAACTCCCAATACAACAAATGAATGCAAATAAAACTCTACAAGGAGTATATGTGGCATCATTCCAATGATGTGTTTGATGAAGATCATGTCCACCTTAAGCATAATGAAAGTTTGTTGTTCCGACAGTAAGTATATACATGTGTATGTGTATGAGCATGCATGCGCATGTGCATGTTCATGTGCATTTGCATGCATGTGCATCTGCATGCATGTGCATCTGCATGCATGTGCATCTGCATGCATGTGCATCTGCATGCATGTGCATGTGCATGTGTATGCATGTGCATGTGTATGCATGTGCATGTGTATGCATGTGCATGTGCATGTGCATGTGTATGCATGTGCATGTGCATGTGCATGTGTATGTGTATGTGTATGTGCATGTGTATGTATATGTGTGTGTGTGTGTGTATGTTCATATGTATGTGTATGTATATGACTATATGTGTATGTGTATGTCTATGTTTATGTGCATGCATGTGCATGTGCATGTAGATATGTTTTTGCATGTGCATGTGTATGTATATGTGTATGTGTGTGTATGTGCATGTGTATGTGTAAGTGTATGTGTATAAATATGTGTGTGTATGTGTGTGTATGTATGTATTTATGTGCATGTGCACTGATGTGCATGTGCACTGATGTGCATGCATTTGCATGTGCACTGATGTGCATGCATTTGCATGTGCACGCATGTGCATGCATGTGCATGTGCATGCATGTGCATGTGCATGCGCATGTGCATGTGCATGCGCATGTGCATGTGCATGTGCATGTGCATGCATGTACATGTGCATACATGTGCATGTGCATGTGTGTGTATGTGTATGTGCATGTGCATGTGTGTATGTGTATCTACATGTGCATGTGTGTGTATGTGCATGTGCATGCATATTTGTATACGTATGTATGTGCATGTCCGTTTGCATGCATGTGCATGTGTGTGTATGTCCATGTGCATGTGTTTATGTGCATGTGTATGTGTATGTGTATGTATATGTGTATATATATGTATGTGTGTGTATATGTGTGTATGTGCATGTGTGTGTATAAGTATGTGTGTATGCATATGCAGATGTCCGTGCATGTGTGAGTATGTTAATTTATGAAAACAAAACAATTTAAATGGTATAGAAACAATGAAAATTGTATTTACAATAATTAGCCATATGCTACTCTTGGTGAACTTCATGAACTTCTTCAATAACTTATAAAGAGAGAGATAGATTGAGAGAGAGAAATGAGAGGGAGAGAGAGAGAGAGCTTGTAAACATAGTGTAGATATGAACGTTCATTCGCTCTTCAATCAGACACACATAGAATGACGATCAAAGAGCGATGCACTTTTTTTATTATGATGAGGAATAATAAGATGCTACATTGTCCTATATCTGATGCTCACTTTGTAGTGATTATATGTGTCGCATAAGCATTGTCTGGAGCATCTTAAAAGCAACGCGGATCAAAGTGTCACTTATGTGATGTCATTGCATATGCGACACTTTTGTGGTGTTGCATAAGAAATGCTTTTTAAACATCACTTTCACCCTCATAAGGAACACCGCTTAATGCCTCATGTAAGCAATAGTATGCACTTAATGCTTTATACAACAAAATGCTCAATAACAAAGCAATGAAATACTATCACCTCATCATTCACTATAGAGGATCCCTTGTTCTAGCAATAAGTGATGCTTTATTATAGCCTATTTAGTTTGGCCAAAACATTATCTTGTCCTCTACTTCTTCGATGTGTTCTATGTGCCTCTCGCCCTTCATAATGGTTTAGTGGTTTGAAAAAATTTCTAATTCTTGGATTTATTGCAATAGGTAGTGATATATCACATCCTATTGAGCATACAAGGAACATAACACTCTTCATGGAGGATGGGAAGGTAAAACATCTTTTTGATGGAATGGCCCAAAATAATTGAAACTTGAAAAGCTTTAAGAAACACCTCTAAGCTACTTTCTTCCCAAATTCCAATCAATTTGGATATTACCTCTAAGAGCAACATCCAAATATTTTTGAGATTGATGCCCCCTATCTCTATCTAATAATTATCTTTGAAACTTGGAAATGATGAGACATGTTAATCCTTATAAATAGATATGGTCATCCATTAATTTTAATGCAATATGATATGAATACATACACATGCATATACTAATCATCTAATATTGCTCAAAAGAAATTAATAATCTAAATCACCTCATAGAAATGGATTCTTTATACACCATCCCCTATCAAATGAGAGTAGTCATCGATGGATGACTTCCTAATCATTACACTTCTTGCACACTCATCAAGACTTATGTTAATCAATCATATATAAGCATGTGATACTTTTAAAGATAACCCTAAACATAACACAATCTTGTGCAAACAGTGAACATAATTGTATATCAACTATATATACATATAATCCCATGAAGATAACTCATGAATTCCCAACTATTTAAAACTTTGATGCAAACAAGAGACATATTTTAATTAGTCACATCTACTATGTAACTCCATGTATATCACTTGAAGAAAATTTTGGTTGTTGTAAAGATTCTATCCTACAACCATCTCTTGCTTCTTGACATACTTATACTCATAAATACATATGATAAAGATTATTTATCTTTATCAACTTGCACTTCAGGATACTCTTACCATTTACTACTCCTACCAAGTTCTAACTCATTCTTAAAGTTAATGGAAGTAAAACTGATTATCTTCATAGAAAATCATTCAAAAGCTTCACATTATGATAGTCTATGTATGCATGCACTTTAGGCATCTTTTCATCGATTGATATTACTATATGACTATTTAATTATACTACTATGTAAAAAAGAACATGCATAAGACTTCCTCTCTCGGACAATATATCTCTTTAGTCTTTCCATGGAATATGATGTCGTTTGAATACAAAAATTTGGGAAACATTTTCCTAATAAAATGAAGCCGTGAATAAAATAATAATAACCATGATAAACAAGAGGCATAATCTTAGTGGTGGGAAACCACTCTCTTGCTCCATAAACTTGCATGCAACAAACTTTTGCAATATATGATATTGGGCACTACATGTTCCCATTAAAGTATCTTTTCTTTTTCTTCTTCAACACCTGCAAAAATGTTTTGGACAAAGATTAAAAAAAGCATGTATATGATTTTCCACGAACACAAGTTTATGAAATTGCATATGCAAAGATTGAATTATATCAAATTCTAACTTTGATGCATATCCTAATGTTAAGCGAAAAATGATGCAAAGTTATGAATTACTATCCAAAAAGTATTGATATGAATCAACTTGGAGACCAAAATTTTGGTGTAGATATTATAGAGAGTACGCACGTAGAAGCAAAATGAAAAGTAAAGTACTCTCACAAAACAAAGAATGTGTGAGACACAAAACGAGTAGACCATGAAATGGGTAAACTCATGTGGATTAGAAATGAGCTTGCCAAGAGCATGGAGTAGGCTCCTCAAGCTTCTAACCAAGTACAAATGAGGGGAGAGGCCCTCCTTATATAGATTTGGGAGGGTCTCTCAAAAGTACATCTTATGTGGGATAAGTCTTGTGAAAGGAGAATGAATACAACTGGTAGAAGCTCATGGCAAGGTACCCAAATACAAAAGAAATACAATATAAAATGGAAATAGACTAGAAATGGAGTGCCTCCTGGATACAAAATGAAGATGCACTCATGGGGCTACAAATGTAGATGAAGTAGGAGCAATCATGTCGTCAACACCCCCTCTGCAGCTCCATTTTGGAGCAGCTAAATGCTGCAGAGGTCCACCAAGTGCTGAAGCGAAACTGGAGGTAGAGCCTTCATGAGCATGTCTGCCAGGTTCTCGTGAGAGGTACACTGCTCTAGAGTAATCTCCTGAGATATGAGCTTCTCGTGGATGAAGTGGTACTGGATCTCGATGTGCTTCATCCGAGCGTGGAATACTGGATTATTGGCAATGGCCAAGGCTGACTGGCTGTCTGTGCGAAGACATGTCGGAGTATCCTGCAAAACACCAATGTCAGATAATAAACATCGAAGCCAGATGGCCTCACATGCTGCAAAGCTCAATGCTCGGTACTTCGGCCTCTGTGGATGATAGAGCAACGGTAGGATGCTTCTTACTTTCCCAAGAGATAGGCCCTGAGCCAAGCAAGAATATATACCCAGAAGTAGACGGTCGAGAATCAAGATCACCAGCCCAATCAGAATCTGAATATCCAGCGAGTTTGATGCCCCCTCTATACCAAAGACCATGATGTCGGGTGACGGCAAGGTAGCGAAGTAGTCTCTGAGCAGCATCCCAATGAGTCTGACGAGGTTGATGTGCAAACTGACTGAGTATACCAACTGCATAAGCAATATCTGGTCTAGTGTTGGCAAAATAGAGTAATGAGCTAACAAGTTGTCGATAGGTATGCACATCCACAAGTGATGATGAGTCCTCTAGTGTAAGCTTGATGTTTGGATCAAGTGGTGTAGAAACTGAGCGACATTGGTCCATGTTATATCTGGAAAGTAAGTGAGAGCAGTACTTCTTCTATGATAGGAATATACCTTCTTTTGTTTGCCAAACTTCCATACCCAAAAAGTAGTGTAGTATTCCAAGAACTTTCATAGAGTACTCAAGATGAAGCTATGTGATGATGAACTGGATGCGTTCTTCGTCTGAGCCTATCAAGATCAAGTCATCTACATAGAGAATGATGATGGCTACTAAAGAATCCTTTTGATCGATATAGAGATTAGCATCAGCACTGCTTCTGTGAAATCCCTTGTCTTGAAAGAACTTGTGAATCTTTTCATACCAGGCCCTGGGAGCTTGCTTGAGTTCGTAAAGTGCCTTGTGAAGCTTGTAGACTTGATCTTCTTTGCCTTTGATCTTGAAACCTTCAGGTTGTTCAACATATACTTCTTCTTGAAGATCTCCATTGAGGAATGCACTTTTGACGTCCAGTTGGTAAATGGGCCACTTAAAGTGAGCACTTAGTGCTAAGATGATTCTTATGGTTGTGAATCTTGCAGTAAGAGCAAAGGTTTCTTCACAGTCAATGCCATGTTGTTGCTTGTATTCCTTAGCTACCAACCTTGCTTTGTACTTGTCTAATGTGCCATCTGACTTGTACTTAACTTTATAAAGCCACTTAACTCCTATGACTTGATGATTTGTGGGCTTCGGTACAAGAGTCCAAGTTTTGTTCTTCTCGATTGCATCCATTTCGATTTGCATAGCTTCTTCCCACTTAGGTTTTCCTTGAGCTTCTTTGTAATTAGATGGTTCTGGGATTTGTTGAGTCTGATGCATTAAGGCGTAATTGGCATAATGACTTTGTTCTCACTGTCTTTTGTCAATAAGTCTTTGAGATCTTCTCGAATGACTTGAACTACTTGCTTCTGAGTTGGAGTTTGGAAATACTGAGTCCCCCTCTAAAGTGTAGATAGGTGGACTAAGACTTGTACTTGAATCTTTTCTTGAGTATGAGGAAGCTTCATTGAAGATCACATCCTTCAAAATGGTGATGGAGTGGTTTTAGATATCATATAGATGGTATGCCTTTGATTGATCACTGTACCCTATGAATATGTGTTTCTTGGACTTTGATTGTAACTTGTTTCTATATTCTTTTGGTACATGGAAAAAAGCTTCACTACCAAAGACTTGAAAGTAATTCACATTTGGTTTTCTTCCATAGTATGCTTTGAAGGGTGTTTTGTTGTGTAATGCACTTGTAAATCCTCGATTAAGAATGTGAACGGCAGTATGCACGGTCTCTACCCAGAACTTATAGGGTAGATCTTTGTGATGAAGCATAGTTCTTGCCATTCTCCATCACATTGTGTATCTTTCTTTCAGCTACTCCATTCTGGGATGGAGTATGAGGTTGAGTGACTTGTCTTTTGATCCCTTTCTGGCTGAGAAAATTATCAAAGCCATGATTGATAAACTCATCACCTCCATCTGATCTGATGGTTTTAACTTTAGTCAAAGCTTCATTCTCAACTTCCTTGATCCAAGTTTGAAACTTAGAGAATGTGTCTGCCTTTGACTTTAAAAAGTACACCCAAATATAGCGAGAGTGTTCATCTACTAGAAGATAAAAGTAGAGGGATCCACTCAGGGATGGGGTATTCATAGGTCCACATAAGTCCATGTGGATAAGGGCTATTGGGTTCCTCGCTCGTGTTGAAGCTTCCTTGGGAACTGGGGCCCTGTGTTGCTTGCCTTGGGTGCAAGCTTGGCAGACATCAGTAAGTTGCCCTATCTTGGGTAATCCCTTCACAGATTGGGATGAAGAGAGTTTTTATAAGTATGAAGTGTGGCCAAATCTCTGGTGCCACAAGCTTGAGGTTGATTCTTTGGATACAAAGCAAGATAGCTTGTAGAGGCCCTTTTCTTCAATACCTTGAGCAATGACATCCTTTGTATGGGGATCAACTACCTTAACTGAGGTGTTATCAAACCATACTTGTTTGTCCTGATCTGTAATGGCCTTGACAGAAAGTAGATTCATACATAAATTTGAAACAAAAAGAACATTAGATAAAGTCTTGCATTCACCCTGATTGTTGGTAATTTGAACTTTCTCTTTTCCTTCGATGGGTAATATTTTCTTGTAACTTCTCTCGTGTGTTGTTCGAGTTCTTCAAAGGAGTCCTTGTCTTTGCACATATGGGAGGTAGCTCCGCTATCAAAGATCCACTCATGTGGGGAGCTAGAAGTAACTAGGGCATTGGCTTCTGTGGAGATGAAAAGTTCCTCACTAGAGCAGTGGGATCTATGTTGGGATCCTTTGGATGCTTGCCTAGACGTAGAAGCCTTTGATGATTGTTTCTTTTTGTAGCAAAACTTTTCTAAGTGTCCTGATTTTCCACAAAAATTACAGGTGAACTTCTTCGATGAATTATGCTAACTTTGCTTAGATCCATTGCTAGCATGATGAATTGTGGTTTTGCCCTTATTGAATGGGCCTTTGGCCTTCATGTGAAATTCCTGGGAGGAAGTCGATTTGGCTCGCGAGTCATGAAGGAGCAATAGTCGACGAACCTCTTCCCAAGATAAGACTTGGCCACGATTATACAAAGTTGTGACAAATGTCTTGTATGACTTAGGTAACTTGTTAAGAAGTCTAATGGCCATGTCTTCACTAGAGTTCTGTCTACTACATAGTGCTAATTTACGCTGATAGTCCTCAAATTGGGCTATGACCTTGGTAATTGTGTCGTGTGGGCTAATTGTCAAATTATGAAACTCAGCCTCTAATGCATATATTTTCGAAGGGGTTTTGTCTTCATACAAAGCGGCTAATGTATCCCAAGCATCCTTGGACGTCTTGCGGGCCGTGATATGTCCTTTTGTCAATTCGTCACAGGCAAGTAACAGCTGACCTAAAGCTCTTTTGTCCTTGACATTCCACACATGCCAATTGTCTAAGTTGGTATCCCTATGGTTCGGGGTCTATCCCATCTACTACCTCATGAAGAAGATTTGTGTAGAGATAAGTGCACATCACATCTTTCCATAGATTGTAATTTTGTCCATTGAGGCGTTCATCCTTAGGCATAAAAATAGGGGTGAAAGAGGGTAAGAAGTTAGCCATAGATAATGAGCTACCTTCACTTTTGGTCATTACAAAGCTTTGAGGGTAAAGTGTTTAGAAACACTATCAAAGACACTGCTTCAAAATAATTGCAAAGCTTGAAATGAACAACTGGATACCACACTTAAAATTCTTGGGGATTGGGGGGGGAGGGGGGGGGGGGCTTAGAGTAGCCGTGTACTTGCACCAAGAATTAGAAGAGACACTTCGAGTGGGCTTAGAATAGCCCTTCACTTGTGCACAAAGAGACACCGTGGAGCGGGAAGAGTCGATGCTCAAAGAGAACTTGTGGGTGGGCTTAGACTAGCCTCCAATCCCACAATCATACACACACAATTTCTTTTATTGCTTGAGTTTACAAGATCGGGGGCACTTAGTGCCAAATGCTATGAGAGACAAACCCTTGTGAGAAATACAAATGAGGACTTATCAAAGTGCCAAAGATGGAGTTGGAAATCCTTGAGCAAAAACAATGTAATGCTTAGGAATGGTGCCACCACAATAGGATCAATTACCCTTGAGAAGTTACAATAATACTGTTGATGGAGTAAAGGAAGTGGATAAAGGTAATATGACCCTATAGGGTTAGTTTGTGATTGCACTAAGAGATACCAAAGTGAAGGTCCGAATTTGTTAAGGAAGCATTCTAACTTCTATTGGGAGGGAGCATGAGATGCGTCAAAGAGATGATACAATGATTAATGCTTGTTACACAGATATAGCATGATTTAGCAAATAAGTCAAATATAATTTGTGTGAGATCATCTCCCATTCTTGACATCGCTCAGAGAAACAAATGGTTTGAATCAACGATATCATACATCATACGTGAGGTCACTATCGAGGATCGCGCAATCTATCCAATAGATTGATCTCAATCAATTTCTAAAAATGCCATGCAATGTATTTGATGTTGTACTGCCAGAACATTCAAACATATGAATCGGAGTCCAATGCCAACTAACATATGAAGACAGAAATGCACCAATGTGCCACCAGGTCGTCAGAATATCAGGTGAAATCTGCTGCCTTGCTGCGAGATGTCAGTACTAGGCTCACCGCCAAAGCACATGATGACAGTGCACTGGTAGAGCTGAAAATGGTGGCCAGGCTGCGAAAATTCTAGCACCTTTCTCGGTGGCTCTCTCTCTTTCTGCGGAAATTATAGCGCACTCTTTTCTGTCTTGCTCTCTCTGTCACACACACATCAAGACATGGGTGCTACTGCTGCAGTGGTGAAGTCTATAGCAAGCGGGAAAGAACAAAAGTGGTTGTGTGCTGGTGTACCTACTACGTTATCTGCTTGAGAGTAGGTCCGTCAAGTGTGGTTGCTTTGTTTTGATGATGGCAGTGGCATAGAGCAAAGGCACCAGAATTACACTCGATCGCTGTGGTAATCCAGCGAATGGGGTTCCGAGATCGGTCAGTCAAGCAGTAGAGGAGGACCTGCTCCTCTCACTCTCTCTCTCTCTCTCTCTCTCTCTCTCTCTCTCTCTGTGTGTGTGTGTGTGTGTGTGTGTGTGTGATGGCGGAGGTGTATCGGAGTACGACTTTGAGATGTGTGACTCCTGACGATGTCCGCTGTAGAAAAATGACGGAGACTGGGACTCTTTGAAACCCAACTCAGGTAGGGCTGGCAATGTTGGAGATCATTCCTTTCGGCTGAATGGGTGTTGCCGTGCTAGTGCAGATATTCAAAGGAGGCACGCAAGAGGTTGCAGATGTATATCCGGTGGAGGACTGTACCTGAGTCGTCAGTGAGGACAATTATGGCTATTTTTTTTTGCTTTGACGAAAAGAGGTTCTTCTTGATGTCAGTGCTGAAGCTGCTGATTGAACACCTTGCCTGATGCTTATCCGCTCAAGCATAGAGAGTATGGCATGATAATAGGCAATTAGGTGATTGTGCAAAGGTCACAGAGATGTTGATGCTGGGAACATGCTTGCCATTATGGGAAAATATCCACGCAATGTCCGATGTGCCTCCTTCAAGTGACGTGCAACATCAACAGCAGGAGTTCCTCTTGGTATGCATGCAGAGATAAGTACGCAGTTGATTCGACACTCGAAGTTCTAAAATCCACAACAATGCATACACAGAGAAGATGTGCATGCATAGAGGTGAGTAAAGATCCTAGAATATCGCACGGAGATTCGTTTGCAAATTACGATTACAGATGTAGAGATAAAGCTTGAGTCAAGATCCGTAAGAGAAAGATATCAGCAAAACTCCAAATAGTGTTTATGAGCACATGATGATGAACGTGAACTGAAAAACAAAATACAAAGTGTTTATAAATGCTTCCTTATGATGAGACATCAATTCATTGTGCATAATGACCATCAGCGAGACACAAACTGATGCCAAAGTGTTTATAAACACTTGAAAATAAAGTAGATGCAAGGTAAATGTTATGGAAAGGACCACAATGAGGGTGGGAGGGTGGGAAA